>MU670877.1:123402-164519 GCA_026770625.1 Nicotiana glauca | reverse complement strand
AGGGAGTTCCCTCCCCCCCCCCCCCCCCGCTCGATTTGGACATCGTTCGGTATGCCCATAAAACTCTAGGTGGTTCCTCAGGCCATTTTCCTTTAGCCACTTCTAACCTTTTCTTGAGGTTTTGTATAATCACTTTGTTCGTTGACTCCTCTTAACCATTTGCGCTCGGATGGTAGGGTAAATATGTGATCCATTTTATTTTCAAATCTTCAAGAACTTTGTGATCTTTGCACCGATAATTGTAACCCATTACTGCATGCTATCTCTTTGGTATTCCGAACCTGCTGATTATGTTTTCCAACAAGAAATACACTACTTTTCATTCGTCAATCTTCTGATAATGACCTGCTTCCACCCGCTTAGAAAATAGTCAATTAAAATCAAAAGAAATCTTACCTTTCTGGGAGTCGATGATAGTGGTCTGACGATATCCATCCCCTATTTCATCAACAACCATGGAGAAAAAACTGAATGCAATGGTTTTGCCGGTTGATGTACCAGTGGTACGTAGCGTTGGCATTTTTTCACATTTTTTTCGAAAGCTTTGGCATCTTTTTCCATGCAGGGACAATAATATCCTGCCCGTACTAGCTTTAACACTAAAGAATCTACGCCCAAATGGTTTCTGCATATCCCTTCGTTGACTTTTAGCATAACATAATTAGCTTCGGATGCTCCTAAAAATCGGGCCAGTGAGCCTTGGAAATATTTTTTGTACAATTGGCCTCCTTTGAAGCTATACCGTGCTTATTTGACATGCAGCATCCGAGATGCCTTGGAATCTTTGGGGTAATTTTTTGTGCTTGAGATAATCGATGATATCATTCCTCTAGTCCCAAACCAAATTAGTCATATTTACCTTGTAGTAGCTATCTGCATCTAGGACCGAGTGCATCAGTTGTACTACCGTCTCGGACTTTGAACCCTTCATTTCTGTTGATAAACCAAGGTTAGCCAGTGCATGTGCTTCTGTGTTTTCTTCCTCCGGGATGTAAGTAATTGAACACTCCTGAAATCGAGCCAGCAAAGCTTGGACCTTTATCATGTATTGTTGCATGCACTCCTATTTTATTTTGAAGATCCCATATACCTGATTTACCACCGGCTGTGAGTCGCACTTGATTTCTATGATCTCGAAATCTAGTCTTAGGGCTAGTTCTAGTCCTGTAATCAAAGCCTCACACTCTACTTCATTGTTAGTTAAAGAGATCGTTCTGATGGCTTGCCTTAGGGTTTCTCCTGAAGGCGTGGTTAACACTATGCCAAGCCTGGACTCTTTTATGTTGGAGGCTTTGTCCATAAATAACGTCCAAACTCCCGATGTCGATTATGATACCATTACTACCTCTTTGGTTGCTAGAGGCAACAATCCCGGATTGAAATTGGCCACAAAGTCAGCCAAGACTTGTGACTTAATCGCAGTCCATGGTTTATATTCTATGTCAAATTCACTCATTTTGATGGACCATTTGGCCAACCTACCTCTGAGTTCGTGTTTGTGAAGGATGTTCCGCAGAGGAAATATGGTCACTACGACTATCTGGTGACATTGGAAGTAGGGCCTTAACTTCCGAGCGGCGACTACGAGAGCCAAGGCCAGCTTCTCCAAATGCGGGTAGGGAGTTTCTGCTCCTGTTAAAATTTTACTTATGTAATAGATGGAAGATTGCATACCTTTGTCCCCACACACCAAAACTGCACTTACTGCTACTTTCGAGACTGCGAGGTAGACAAATAGTGTTTCACCTTCCTTTGGTTTTGAAAGTAACGGAGGGCTTGACATTTACCTTTTCAAATCTCTCAAATCTTGCTGGCACTCTGGGGTCCATTTAAAGTTGTTTTACCTTTTTGAGCAGTGTGTAGAAATGGTGTCATTTCTCTGATGACTAGGAGATGAACCTGCTGAAAGCGGCCAATCTCCCCGTAAGCCTTTGGACTTATTTCATGCTTGACAGCTGGTCTGGGATGTCTTCTTTGGACTTGATCTTATCTAGGATTACCTCAATCCCCTTTTGTGATACCAAAAGTCCTAGGAACTTGCCAGAGCTGACCTAGAACACGCATTTCTTCGGTTAAGTTTCATGTTATGCTTCCTTAGGATGTCAAATATTTCTTGCAGATGCTTAAGTTGGTCACCTGCATTCAAAGACTTAACGAGCATATCTTCTATATAAACTTCCATAGCTTTCCCTATTTGTTTTTCAAATATCTTGTTTACGAGCCGCCGATAAGTGGCTCTGGCGTTCTTTAACCCGAAGGGCATTACATTATAGCAATATGTTCCAAACTCGTTATGAATAAAGTCTTTTCCTGATCCTACGAGTTCATCTTAATTTGGTTGTACCCAGAATAATCATCGAGGAAACTCATTAACTCATGACCGGCCGTCGCATCGATCATTTGATTGATGTTTAGCAGTGGGAACAATCTTTCTGGCACGCTTTATTCAAGTCCTTATAATCTACACACATGAAAAATTTATTGTTTTTCTTAGGAACTACTACTACATTAGCTATCCAGTCTGGATACTTTACCTCTCGGATCGAACCAATATCAAGTAAGCAAGTTACCTCTTCTTTGATGAATTTATTCCCGGCATCCGCAATAGGGCATTTCTTTTGTCTTACCGGAGGGATGTTGGGATCCAAACTTAGCTTTTGTATGGCTACCTCTATCTGGGATACCTTTCATGTCCGCATGTGACCCCACAAAACTATCGGCATTATATTTAAGAAATTCAATAAAGCCAGACTTGAGCTCGGGGTGCAGTCCTATCCCTAAGTGGAATTTACTTTCTAAGAACTTTTCAAACAATGCAACTTGCTCGAGCTCTTCCACCGTGGATTTTGATTCATTTGTCTCTTCTGGTACCTGGAAATACCTTTGCACTAGATAAGATTATGTCGGTTCTACCCCTGAGCTAACCTCATTCGATTCGGGAGTAAACGCCGATTCCTGTAATTGCTCTGCTGCGTGCTCCTTCTGTTTGCTACTAGAGACCGAAATTGAATTCATCTCCCTTGCCGCCGGTTGGTCGCCCCTTATCTGTCTAATTCCTTATGGCGTTGAGAATTTCAGCAACCGATGACATGTTGACGGCACAGCTCTCATCTCGTGCAACCACGATCTCCCTAGAATAATATTATATCCCATATTACCTTCCACCACTTCCAAAAGAGTCATTTTCATCACTCCTTCAGGCAACAAAATCTCTCCTCGGGTTGTCACGCTCGCGAGGTTGAATCCGGGGAGGAGTTTTGTGGTCAGAATGATGCTTCCGGTGAGTTTAGCTTGCTCCAATACTCTCTATTGTATGATATAAGCCAAACTTCCTAGATCTACTAGAACATATTTGATTTTAAAGTCTAGCACATTTAACGAAATTACAAATGCGTCGTTGTGCGGTAACAACAATCCGTATACGTCCTCCTCCGTGAAAGTGATGTCGTCTTCAGCAGCTTCCTAGAGTCTCTTGCTATGGGTTATTGATACTTTTCTCTTCTTTGCTGTCGAGAAGGTGACCCCGTTAATCTCATTCTCCCCAAAGATCATGTTGATCGTCTGACGTAGGGGATCTTCTCCTACTTTTGAGGGTTCCACGTGATCCCGGTTGAGACCGTAGTTGTTCTTGGCCCGGTCACTTAAGAATTCTCTAAGATTTCCATTCTTCAATAATGTAGCCACTTCTTCCTGGGGATGTCGACGATCCCTAGCGCAGTGGCCATTCATCCTATGGTATTCACACTACAATTTGGGATCCCTCTGGCTGGGATCGGATCTTACGGGCTTCGGGAAACATGCTTCTTTGATGTTTCTCATAGCTGATACTATCTCTACTACACTGACATTGAAATTGTATTCTAAAATCCTGGGGTAAGAAGGATCCCACGTACCTGATACTTCTTTGTCCTACAATGATCTATTATTCCAACCGTGATCAGTCCTTCTATCGATAGAGAACTTGTCTGCTGACCGAAAGCCTCTACCGCAACTTTCGGTCTGTTCGTAGGGCAAAAACTAGCCCCTTGAAGATCGTTTGTTCGTATCGAAGTCGTCTTTTGATTTTTTTTATAATTCTCCCGTCCTTTTGCCGATGACGGGAAGCCAACCTGATCTTCTTAGATCATTATTTTTGACTTTTACCGGTTGTGGATTTCCACCTAAGTCGTTACTTGGAACCTAAGCAAGATTTCCTTCAATTTCCTAGAAGCGTCTGAACTTCTAGGATTCAGACCCTTGGTGAATGCTTCAGTCGCCCATTCGTCCGGAACAAACAGGAGCAACATCCTTTCCTTTTAAAATCGGGTAACAAACCCTCACAACAACTTAAATTCTCCTCAAAGGATTCGCGAGCACCTTAAAGGAATTTATAGAATGCTTGGGTCCACGTCAAGGCTCCCCCTCGTGAGAGTCTCTCTAAATTTTTTCAACAAAACAAATTAAATCTCGTGGGGAGCTAAATCAGTCCCCTTCACCGTTGTTGTATAAGTGGTAATATGATCCTAGGGGTCTAAAGTTCCATCATACTTTGGCACGTTAGACATTTTAAACTGCTTCGGGATTAATTCGGGTGCCGCGCTTGAATTGTACGACAATTAAGTATACTTCCTTAAGTCCAGACCTTTTAGCACCAGTGGTGCACCCGTGATTTGGTCAATGTGGGCATTTACTTCTATCATAAACTGTTAGAGTTCATTCTTGAAGGTATCGCTTTCGTTATTGTGGTCGGATCAGCTCCCCCCAGCACCTTCAGAACTAACCTCGCCCCTCGGGTATTGTTGTTGACCCTCTGCATTGTTTGATTTGTGGGAGCACCGGGTGGAACTAGATCTCATCTATTTATGTTATTGGAAGCCCCCGATAATGCCTGCTTCAACTCCATCATATCATAATACTGCTATGTGAGGTGACCTAGAATGACCGTTTGTTGCTCTTGTAGGACCCTTACCGCATCAACAAAATGCTCTTCTTTAGCATCATCGGGAGGCAAATCATCGAGAGTTGCCTCCCGAACATGTCGCGAGTACCGCCTGTTGTGGACTGGCGTGGTATCGTTCCCCTAATTGTGGGTGTTACTGATTGAATCCTTGAAATGAGGCTGGTCTCCTCATGCATCAGGATTGTGTATATTGTTAACACCGTTATCTGCCATTTCTTATGATTTTTGCTAAGATAAATAATCAAAACACGTTAGTGAAAGATACAAGGATCAACTTAATTACACGGCTGTCTAGGCTCCACGGTGGGTGCCAAACTGTTTACCCGTAAAATAGTAAAGTTAAATTTATATGTGATTTCTAGAAAAATAAATTAATTTAATCCTGATATAATAACCTGTTTGGCATCACTGTGCTGCACCGTTTCCTTAAGGACAAGCAAATGGGGGTCATCATATTGACAATCTCTGATGAGCTCATACAAAGAAAATCGAGAGACTCTGCAAGCTATAACGTGGCTGAGCTACGAAATATTTAACCTCACGAACTGATTGGACAAAACCTAAACATCTAATGCTAGCAGCCTCTCACCAACTAGAATATATGCAAGGGTACCTATACTCACAACTTTTCTACTCAAGGCATCACCCACCACATTGGCCTTCCCGGATGATATAAAATGATGATATCATAGTCTTTCAATAGCTCCAACCACCTCCTCTGCCTCAAGTTAAGATCTTTTTGCTTGAACAAATACTTTAGAATACGATGATCCGTGAATACCTCACACGATATGCCGTACTGATAGTGCCTCTAAATCTTCGGCATATGAACAATGGCTGCCAACACTAAGTCATGAACAGGGTAATTCTTTTCATGAACCTTCAACTGCCACGACCCATAGGCAATCACCCTGCCATCCTACATCGATACTGCACCGAGCCCAATACGATATGCATCACAATACACTGTGTATGATCCTGAACCTATGGGAAACACCAACACTGGCGTCGTAGTCAAAGCAGTCTTGAGCTTCTGAAAGCTCAACTCACAGTCATCCGACCACCTAAATGGAGCACCCTTCTAGGTCAATCAGTCAATGGGGCTGCTGTGGATGAAAACCCCTCCACTAATCGGAGATAAGAACCCTCCAAACCTAGGAAGCTCTGAATCTCTATAGCTGAAGTAGGTCTAGGCCAGTTCTGTATTGCCTCAATTTTCTTAAGATCCACTTTTATGCCCTCAGCCGATATAATATGACCTAAAAAGTTGATCGAGTCTAACCAAAACTCACACTTTGAAATGGTGAGCATAAATAATAAATTTTCTGTAACGGAAAGTGTACTAAATGCTGTGGAATATTCTTCATTAAATGCTACTGATCTAAGGGTATTTGTTGCATCTTTTCGGATGTTATTCTTTCCGGTGAAAAACGAGATAATTGCCTCTGGTTCTAAATGTCCTTGCCTTGAGTTCCACGTGTCATTCTCTTAAGAATCCACTTAGCATAACATATTTTACTGTACAAGTTAGTTGATGGAATCCATGTCTCGGTCCAGAGATTGATGATATACCATTATGAAAGATTATAAATTTTTATGTGTAAACTTTGCAGGTGGATTTTGTATCCGTCGCATAAAATAAGTTAAGCGAAAGTATAAAGAAAATAATCAATGAATGCAATTGTCAACAATTTAATTTATTTAATAAGTATCTGAATCTTAACATGAGGAGTTATATAAGGTTTAGTTGACGAATTTCGAAATTGAACTGAGGAGTGCAATTACGAATTTTTAATGAAATAATTCATAATTTATTATGGTAGTATTAATTCGAATATTTCAAATTAAGTCCATAATAGGAAGCCTAGTTAATTAAATTCCGCGGTCCCTTCTGTGCCCGAATAATTAAGAATTAAATGAAATTCTATTTGTTGGTAGAAAAGGAAGATCTAACAACATTAGGAAAATGTTTTAAACCCTAAAACATGTGGCTATATAAAGGGGTCGTTATTTGGGTCACACATCAGAAGACTGTGGAACTGGGTGTGCGGTTTCGCTCTTGCTTGGAGGTTCTTTTGGCGATCGTGGTCACGCTTCAAGAGATAAGTATCGATTCTACACTTAAATAAATTTATCATTATGTATTGTCTATATTACATACAAATGATACTGACTATTTGTTTCCGCTATTTATACGTATTTCCCATCACCCATTTGATGAAACTATTGATCCTTTTGTGACTCAAACCCATGACCCTGGCGCTGTATCCCACCTACTCTTCTTACTTTCGTGTCTCGAAATTAATGAAGAATTATCATAGAAATTTCAAATAGAATATTCAAGAATTATCGCCTTGAAATTGGATGGATCATGCATAAATTCCGCCTAGAAAATTCCAATATACCACCTAAGGAAATTTTCTGGTCTTTCTTCTCATGGAACATTTTTCTTTTATGAAAACTAAGTTTTATCTGGTATAAAATGTTTTAACACGCTTAGTTTATTTGATAGGATCCAATAGATACTATACACGCAACTTTCCCGATTGCCAACTCATATTTCATATAAATACTTACCTAGAGTTATATCTTAATATCTTTATTTATCAATTTCCATAGGCTGGTTATTTGTCCTTTCATTTACTTTCAAAATATTCAACCATCAAAATAATTTTCAAAGTAGGGATTTGGATAATGTTTCACTTGAAGTTGAAAATATATATTTAATTTGATTAAAAATATAGTTCAAATTAAAGTTTGGTGAAAATTGACCGAGAGTTTTGATGCCGGAAGTTGAAAAGTTATTCTATTGGCAAGTGACTAATTAATTTTTTGGCTAGAAACTTCTTAGAAAGCTCCTAGTTCAAACGCCAAATGGAATAATGTATAACCGGAGAAAATAAGTAAAGGCTGCGTGCTGGTTAGATTTTAGCTACACGGGAGTAAATCCAAAATTGTTTCCTAACTTAGTAAAAGCGGGAAAGGGCCAAAACTGTTCCTAGACTATTCGCTTAAGGTTAAAAATACCCCCTGTCCATCTATTTTGTGAAAATTACTCTCACCATTAAAAATCTAGCCCATTCATGTCCTAACGCCAACTTTTCGGCCCATTCATACCCTAAAAACTAACAGCCCTATTTTGATTAAGAAAAAAATTTATTATTTATAATGTGTTAATTTTCTATTGGCTTAAATTAAAACCTCACCCCATATCCACTTATTAGCCTATTCCGTCTAAGATTTTCACCCTTCAACTGTAACGATCCAACTGGTCGTTTTGCCTTTTAGAACTCCGTTCCCTTAAATAAAATATCCCGCGCTTGCTTTAGCCAATTTATGACTTGCGGGGACGGTTGGTTCGGGAGTTGGAAGAGTTTTGAGTAAAACATGTCCCTTTGTTTCTTTAAGAATCTCTTAAAAGACCAAGTTTGACTTCGGTCAACTTCTTAGGAAAATAGACCCGGATTCTTGATGTGACAGTCCCGGAGGGTCTGTGGGAAAATATGGGACCAGGACGTATGTCTGGAACCGAATTCCGAGGTCCCTAGCCCGAGTAATGAATTTTTATTAGAAATTATTTAATCGAAGTTTTAAAGAATTAAAGAAACTTAGAAATCTTTGATTTCCTAGTTATCGGGCTCGTATTTTGGTTCCGACGCTTGGTACAAGTCCATAATATCCTTTAAGACTTGCCTGTAAAATGTGGTGTCAATCCGAGTGGTTTAAGGGCGATTTGACCCGTTAGAGGAGAATTAAGAACTTGAAGTTCATTAGTTTGAGTCATTTGGTTTTAGGGGGTGAATCCTAGATTTAGCATTGTTTTGGGTGTCCCGAGACGGGCGAGGCTCGAGTGAAGTAGGAAAAATTGCTAACGGGATGAAGTTGCTGCTTCTGTCATAACTGCATCTGCAGTTCTTGGGCCGTAGATGCGGTCAGAACTCTACAGAAGCGACCAGGGGCAATCCAGGCCAAGACCTCAGAAGCGGCTCCCCAACTGCAAATGCGGCTCCGCAGATGCGGGCCTCAAACCGCAGAAGCGGTTCCTGCCCTTTTAACCAATTCCGCAGATGCGACCCTTCTTTTGCAGGTGCAGGCTGCAGATACGGTCCCCTAATCACAGATGCGAAAATCGCTGGGCAGTGAGCTTTATTTAATTCGAGCTCAAACACCATTTATTTCATTCTTCTCTACACTTGGGCGATTTGGGAGCTTCCAAAGAGGGGATTTCAGCATTGACGTCAAGCTAAGTTAATTATACTCATTATTATTTTAAATACATGTAAATTAAGTACATTAAATACTATAAACTAAGTGAAATAAAAGGGTTAGAGCTATACCTAGGGTTATTGGACCACGAAATTTATTATGAAATGACCTAGAAATCATGTATTATTGATCCTTAGGTTGTATAGAACAACTTTCTTCGGAAAATCTCGGAATCCGGACACGTGGGCCCGGGGTCGGAACTTAGGAAACTTGTGAAAAATGTTGGAAAATTGTTTAAATAGTTAGAACTCGACCTTGTAAGCCTATATTGACTAGTTCTGACTTCCTTTAATTAGTTTGTGATCGTTCGGCTCCAAATTTAAGGCTTGGGCTTGTTCTTGATATTGGAAGTGCTCTTTGGAGCGAGGTGAGTCTCCTTTCTAACCTTGTAAGGGGAATTGTCCCCTTAGGAATAATAATTGAGCAATTGTTGCTAGATGCAGGGGCTACGTACGCACTAGGTGACAAGAGTCCGTACGTAGCTACTACTATGCTAATTGTCTGGGTATTTTAGGACCCACACCATGCTTTATTTATAGAGATCTCTATATTATCTTGTTAATATGATCACCTAGGAGATGTTATAGACTTGAAAGTGAATAAGAACGGACTTGTATACTTGTTGAACTCTTGCATGACATTATTGACTATTAATGTGCCTTTGTGTGTATAATTAATATTGCTTGTTATTTGCGGATCGAGCCGATCGCCTCGATGTTAATAGATGCATCTATAGGTGCGCCGTCGACCCTCGGCAAGTGCATAGTTTATTTCTGTTAGATCGGGCCTTCGCCTCACCGTATTGTGCGCATGATATCTATATGGAACTTATACTTGCCTTGTTTGCTAACCTTCCGAAAAGTAAATAGCTAATTGAAAATATAATGGAGAGTAGGACTTATATGCCTTGTTATAAACTGTTGCTTATTAGTGATTTTTCATGCTTAGTATAATACTTTGATATATTATTCGACCCTAGTGAGTATCAAGTCGACCTCTCGTCTCTACTTCTTCGAGATTATACGGGATACTTACTGGGTACATATTATTTATGTACTCATACTACGCTTCTGTATTTAATTGTATAGGATCTGAGGCAGATACATCTAGTTACCAGTCCGGTGCACGCCCTTGAGCTTGTGGCAGAGACTTCCACGGCGAGTTGCTTCCTTCCTATGCCGCTCAGCAGCTGCATGGAGTCTTCCTTCACTTTTGCTGTCTTTCCTTATCTCAGACAGTAGGGTATAGATGTCTTTTGTATATTCTACTAGATGCCCATACTTGTGACAACAGGTTCTGGCACACACTTTGGTAGACAATTGTTTTGGGTTTGTATACTTATGTTTTTACGATATTTCTCACTTCTGGCTTCGAAATTAAGTATCTATTTCACTCATTTTTGATTAAAAGCAACATAAGAATTTAGTAATGTTTCCGTGTTGGCTTGCCTGGCAACGGTGTTAGGCGCCCTTATGACCTATTGTGGAAATGGGTTGTGATAACATGGTATTAGAGCACTAGGTTCGTGTAGGTCTCACGAGTTATAGGCAAACCTAATAAAGTCTTGTTGATCGGTACAGAGACGTCTGTATTTATCTTTGAGAGGCTATAGGGTATTAGGAAAGACTACTCTTTATTCATTTCCTGTCATGTAGTGGTTAGTGTACTAAATTTCCCTCTTCTATTCTCTCAGAGATGGTGAGAACTTGCACCCCTAATGTTTCGGACCCGAGATGAGATGATCCCCCGTTGCTAGAGGCCGAGGTAGAGGATGGGGGATGGCACCGGCCCATGGTAGGGGATGAGGGCATCCCAAAAACGTTCCAGTAGCACCACCAGTGGATCCTTCGGGGGATCCTATCATCGAGGAGCAGGGCGAGGTGGCCGCAGCTAAGCCTACCCAGCGGATTTCATGATAGCACCGGGATTTCAGGAGGTCATGGGCCGCAAGCTACGGTTTATGGATACTATGACTCAGGCTGGTTTATGTCCAGCAGACCCAGCTACTTCACAGGTAGGAGGGGGAGCCCAGATCCCTACTGCTCAGGCACCAGGTCATGCAGCTGCAGTATATCAGACTCCGGATGCACTACTCGAAGATGGGGCTAAGCCAATTGCTGTAGTAGCACCCCAGCCCAGGACAACTGTGGATGGTGATCCACATAAGTTATTGGACAAATGGACCATGCTTCACCCTCCAGTCTTCAAGGGTGAGCGTCATGAGGATGCCCAGGACTTCATTGACAGGTGCAGGGATAGACTGCACAACATGAGGATTTTGGAGTCGCATGGAGTTGACTTCACTACTTTTCAGCTCGAGGGCATACTCAAATAGCTTGGGAGAGCATGAGCAGCATTTGAGAGTGGTGCTTCAGACCTTGCGAGAGCAGAAGCTATATGCTAAGTTCTCCAAGTATGAGTTTTGGCTAGAGTCAGTAGCATTCTTGGGACATATTATGTCCGGAGAGGGTATTAAGGTGGATCCCATGAAAATCGAGGCAGTTCAAAGTTGGCCACGTCCTACTTTTGTGACTGAGATCAGGAGTTTCCTGGGATTAGCAGGTTATGCCGACGATTTGTGCAGGGCTTTTCATCTATTGCATCACCTTTGACTAGATTGACCCAGAAGGGTGCTCCATTCCATTGGTTTGATGACTGTGAGGAGAGCTTTTAGAAGCTCAAGACAGCTTTGACTACGGCACTAGGTCTTGTTTTGCCTTCCGGTGCAGGGATGTATACGGTATATTGCGATGCTTCACACGTTGTTTTGGGATGTGTGTTGATGCAGGAGGAGCGAGTTATTGCATATGCTTCGTCTCAGCTGAAGATTCATGAGAAGAATTACCTTTGCACGATCTGGAGTTGGCAGCGATTGTTCATGCTCTTAAGATATGGAGGCACTATTTGTATAGGGTGCCTTGTGAGGTTTATACCGATCACCGCAGCTTACAGCATTTGTTCATGCAGAGGGATCTTAATCTGAGGCAACATAGGTGGCTTGAGCTACTAAAGGATTATGACATTACCCTTTTTATCATCTGGGCGAGGCGAATGTGGTCGTGGATGCCTTGAGCAGAAAGGCGGAGAGTATGGGTAGTTTGGCATTCATTCTAGCAGAGGAGAGGCCACTAGCTTTGGACATCCAGTACTTAGCTAATAGGCTTGTGAGGTTGGACATTTCAGAGCCCAGCCAAGTTCTAGCATATGTAGTTGCTCAGCCTTCGCTATTGGGGGAAATCAAGGACCGGCGGTTCGATGATTCACATTTGGCAGTTCTTAGAGAGATGGTACTTCAGGGAGGTGCCAAGGGGGTTTCTATTGGTGAGGATGGTGTGTTTTGGCTTTAGGGCCGTCTATGTGTTCCTAGTATTAATGATCTGAGAGATAGGATTCTAGAGGAGGCCTACAGTTTGAGGTACTCCATTCATCCGGGTGCCATAAAGATGTATCGTGACTTGAGGCAGCTTTATTGGTGGCGGAGAATGAAGAAGGACATCGTAGAGTATGTATCTAGATGTTTGAATTGCTAGTAGGTCAAGTATGAGCACCAAAGGCCGGGTGGCCTACTTCAGCGGATACCTATTTCGGAGTGGAAGTGGGAGCGCATCACCATGGATTTCGTAGTTGGGTTGCCGTGGACTTTGCAGAAGGTTGATTCAGTATGGGTCATTGTGGGTAGGTTGTCCAAGTCGGCTCACTTCATTGCAGTGGCGACTACTTATACAGCGGAGAGGTATGCTCAGATTTATATTCGGGAGATATTCCGGTTGCACGGTATGCTAGTTTCCATCATATCAGACAGAGACCCTCATTTCACTCCCATTTCTGGAGAGCCATTCAGAGTGAGTTGGGGACCCGTGTAGAGCTTAACACAGCATTCTATCCTCAGACCGATGGGCAGTCGGAGCGGACCGTTCAGATCTTGGAGGATATGCTTAGAGAATGTGTGATTGACTTTGGAGGGCAGTGGGATCCGTTCTTGCCCCTAGCAGAGTTTGCATACAACAACAACTATCAGTACATCATAGAGATAGCCCCGTACAAGGCTTTGTATGGTCGACGATGTCGTTCTCCTATGGGGTGGTTTGAGCCCGGCGAGGCTAAGTTACTTGGTACAAATTTGGTATAGGACACCTTGGATAAGGTGAAGTTGATTCAAGAAAGGCTTCGCACAGCACAGTCCAGACAGAAGAGCTACGCAGATTAGAAGGCGTGTGATGTATCATTTATGGTTGGCGAGAAGGTTCTCTTGAAAGTCTCGCCCATGAAGGGCATTATGAGGTTCGGGAAGAAGGGAAAGTTGAGCCCAAGGTTTATTGGCCCCTTTGAGGTATTAAGGCGAGTTGGGGAGGTTGCCTATGAGCTTGCTTTACCCCCCAGTTTATCGGGAGTTCATCCAGTTTTTCAACTTTCGATGCATCGTAAGTATCATGCTGACCTATTGCACGTGTTGGACTTCAGTACTATTCAGTTAGATGAGATTTTGGGCTATGAGGAGGAGCCAGTTGCCATTATTGATAGGAAGGATCTCTAATTGAGGTCCAAGAGGATTTCTGTGGTAAGAGTCTAGTGGAGGGGCCAACCGGTCGATGAGGCAACCTGGGTGTCCGAGAAGGACATGCGGAGCAGATATCCCCACTTATTCATTAGTCCAGGTACCTTTCTATGTTCGTTCGAGGATGAATGTTTGTTTAAGAGGTGGAGAATATAATGACTCGACTGGTCATTTTGTCTTTTAGAACCCCGTTCCCTTAAATAAAATTTCTCGCGCTTGCTTTAGCCAATTTATGGCTTGCGGGGATGGTTAGTTCCGGAGTTGGAAGAGTTTTGAGTAAAATATGTACCTTTTTTTCTTTAAGAATCTCTTAAAAGACCAAGTTTGACTTCAGTCAACTTCTTGGGGAAATAGACCCGGATTCGTGATGTGATGGTCCCGGAGGGTCCGTGGGAAAATATGGGACCTGGGCGTATGTCCGAAATCGAATTTTGAGGTCTTTAGCCCGAGTAATGAATTTTTATTAATTGTTAAATGGAAGTTTTAAAGAATTAAAGAAACTTAGAAATCTTTGATTTCCTAGTTATCGGGCTCGTATTTGGTTCCAACACTTGGTACAGGTCCGTAATATCGCTTAAGACTTGCCTGTAAAATTTGGTGTCAATCCGAGTGGTTTAAGGGCGTTTTGACCCGTTAGAGGAGAATTAAGAACTTGAAGTTCATTAGTTTGAGTCATTTGGTTTTAGGGAGTGAATCCTAGATTTAGAGTTGTTTCGGGTGTCCCAAGGGTTCGAGTAGGTCCGTCCCGTGATTTTAGATTTGTTGGTATGTTCGAGCGGGGCTCGATAGCCCCGAACATCAAATGGGCAAGGCTCGAGTGAAGTAGGAAAAATTGCTAAGGGGCTGAAGTTGCTGCTTCTGTCATAGCCGCATTTGCGGTTCTTGGGCCGCAAGTGCGGTCAGAACTCCGCAAAAGCGGCTAGGGGCAATCCAGGCCAAGAACGCAGAAGTAGCTCCCCAGCCGCAGATGCGGCTCCGCAGATTCGGGCCTCAGACCATAGAAGCGGTTCCTGCCCTTTTGGCCAATTTTGTAGATGCAACCCTTCTTCCGCAGGTGCGGGACCGCAGATGCGGTCCTCTAACTGCAGATGCTGAAATCGCTGGGCAGTGATTTTCATTTAATTCGAGCTAAAAGACCATTTATTTCATTCTTCTCTACACTTGGGCGGTTTGGGAGCTTCAAAAGAGGGGATTTCAACATAGCACTTCAAGGTAAGTTAATTCCACTCATTATTAGTTTAAAAACATATAAATTAGGTAGATTAAACACTAAAAACTAAGTGAAATCAAAGGGTTAGAGCTAGACCTAGGGTTTTAATGAAACTAGGATTGGACCATGAAATTTGTTATGAAATGAAGTAGAAATCATGTATTAGTGATCCTTAGGTTGTAGAGAACAACTTTCTTCAAAAAATCTTGGAATCCGGGCACGTGGGTCCGGGGTCGGAACTTAGGAAACTTGTGAAAAAGGTTGGGAAATTGTTTAAATAGTTAGAATTTGACCTTGTAAGCCTATATTGACTAGTTCTTACTTCCTTTAACTAGTTTGTGATCGTTTCGCTCCGAATTGAGGGCTTGGGCTTGTTCTTGTTATTGGAAGTGCGCTTTGGAGCGAGGTGAGTCTCCCTTCGAACCTTATAAGACAGAATTGTCCCCTTAGGAATAATAGTTGAGCAATTGTTGCTAGATGCGGGAGCTACGTATGCACTAGGTGATGAGAGTCCGTACGTAGCTACTACTATGCTAGTTGTTCGGGTAGTTTAGGACCCACGCCATGCTTTATTTATAGAGATCTCTATATTATCTTGTTAATACGATCACCTAGGAGATGCTAGAGACTTCAAAGGGAATAAGAACAGACTTGTATACTTGTTGAACTTTTGCATGGCATTATTGACTATTAATGTGCCTTCGCGTGTATAATTGATATTGCTTGTTATTTGCGTATCGAGCCGATCACCTCGAAATGAATAGATGCATCTATAGGCGTGCCGTCGACCCTCAGCAAATGCACAGTTTATTTCTGTTTGATCGGGCCATCGCCTCGGCATATTGTGCGCATGATATCTATATGGAACTTATACTTGCCTTGTTTGCTAACCTTCCGAAAAGTAAATAGCTAACTGGAAATATAGTGGAGAGTAGGACTTATATGCCTTGTTATAAACTGTTGCTTATTAGTGATTTTTCATGCTTAGGATAATACTTTGATATATTATTCGACCCTAGTGAGTATCAAGTCGACCTCTCATCTCTACTTCTTCGAGATACGGGATACTTACTGGGTACATATTGTTTATGTACTCATACTATACTTCTGTACTTAATTGTATAGGATCTAAGGCAGATACATCTGGTTACCAGTCCAGTGCACGCCCTTGAGCTTGTGGTAGAGACTTCCACGGTGAGCTGCTTCCTTCCTATGCCGCTTAGCAGCCGTATGGAGTCTTCCTTCACTTTTGCTATCTTTCCTTATCTCAGGTAGTAGGATAGAGATGTCTTTTGTATATTCTACTAGATGCCCATACTTGTGACACCAGGTTCTGGCACACACTTTGGTAGACAATTGTTTTGGGGCTATATACTTATGTTATTTACAGTATTTCGCACTTCTTTCTTAAATCCAAATTTAAGTATCTATTTCACTCATTTCTGATTAAAAGCAACATAAGAATTTAGTAATGTTTCCGCGTTGGCTTGCCTGGAAACGGTGTCAGGCGCCCTCATGACCTATTGTGGAAATGGGTCGCGACATCAACACCCAATGATCTCCATCTCCATTTAAGATTTTTCGGCCTTAATTTAATTTTTAGATTAACATTTTTGTATTAAATCAATTTTCTGAGTGAAATCTGGTACTCTTTGAAATTAATGCTTCATTGTAAGATTTTATGGTTTAATAAGTTATTTTTCTTCCACTAGTAATGATCGTTGAGAATTCGTAATATTTTTTGTTGTATATTTCCTGACAACTATGTATCCAATTTTGATTATACCAATGATTTATTTGGTCACTGCTCGGACCTCGACCTTTTTCTTCTTCATTGGCTTACCATAGTTTGAACATCCGACCATGTTCATAAATTAATCTATTGTACGAGGATACTCTTCATGTTATATCAACACTGCTAATTTTAAAAAAGAGACAGTTAAATCAAGAGAAATATTTGAGATCATATGCCTAAGAATATGAGAGAATACGACTTATTGGGGAATGTGACTGTAATAAACACTTGATTGAGCTTATTGTATGAAGCAGTAAAGTGTAGTATGTACTTATTGTTCTGGATCTCCATTGTTGGAATAAGGCTGCACTATGCAAGTTACTATAGGCTATAACTGAACGAAAGGATACTTTGTGGATTCAATGGGTTCACAGCTTCTACATAAAAAATAGAAATGTTGAAAATATGAGTACTCCAAAGCAGGTATGCTGGATAGTAAAGAAGATTTTTGATGCAAGGCATTGGTTTAAGAAGAATAATCCTATTGAAACTCTGAATAATTTTTGTAAGACAGGTAAGTTTTGTATTAAGAAGTTATACACTGCCTCAATACCACAATATTAGAAGTGCAACTAGAAGAGATTAACTTTTGCCTCAAAAGCAATACCTAGGAACCGATTTATTCTTTGGTTGGCACTACATAAGAGATTGGCTATAGTCGAGAGACTACAGAAATGGGGAATAGTAGTAAGCAAAGACTGTGTACTGTGTAGAAGTAATGCGGAGGAAACATTTGAACACTTACTATTTGATTGTGCATACTCCAGAACCATGTGGGCTAAAATGTTGAGCTGGCAGAGGTAAAGCATCAGATAGGAAGCTAGGATGAGGAGATCACATGGATAACAAAAGTAGTTGTATACAGAAGCAAGGGTGAAATCTTAGTGTTCTTATTTACAGCAGTTGTTTATCATGTATGGAATGAAAGGAACAATAGAAGATTCCGAGGAAAAGAGATAACGTGCAATAAGAGAATCAAGAGGATTGTTTTAATGTTACACATAAGAGGACAGAGTATAGAAAACTGAAAAAAAGAATTAGAACAACTCAACAGTTATCCTAGCTAGATAGTCTGTAATTAGAAAGCTAGGCATTGATAGTAGAAGTGTTTCTTTTATGTTTTGTTTATTGCATATAGATATGATGTATATGAGCTAGCTCTAGAGTCCATAAGAGCTAGGGGAATGTAAATATTATACTTAGTTAAATAAAGATTTTGATTTTAACCAAAAAAAGTAAAGTGTAGTAAGAAAAATTGATGATGAATGATATTTCTATGATGGAAAAAATAGGAGTATTGATGTGTTCATTTAATATACAAAGAAATACGAAGTGGAAGGTAATTAACTATACGAGAGAGTTTTGTTTGCTTGGGAAAAGAAACGGGTGTATGAGAGTTCTAGTTGGTGGAATAATTTTTAAAAGAAAGAGGAGAAAGAAACAGAGGAAAAGGGTCTTAGAATGTGGGTGAGTTTATTTTAATTTAGGCGAGTCTTAAGTTAGGTCAATGGGACGATGACACATGAAAATTAATTAAGTTTGTTTTTTGCCTAACAGAGTCTTTGAAAGTAGTATGACGTAAAGTATTGGGGACAAAATATTTTAGTTGTCTGAAAATAAAACTTTAATGATGTTTATAGTGATTATTCAAATAGAGTGCAAGGTCCAAAAAAGGATGAGAAGAATAAGAAAAATATGAATGCGCACACGCTATAGGGGGAGGGTGGAGGGGGTGGGGGTAGAGATTATTTGAGATGGGGGGTATTATTGTACCAACTCCTATAGTCTAGGGGTAGTGTTGACCTTTTTTCCATTATGACACGTGAAAATTAATTAATTTTTTTCATCTATCATGGCCGCTAGTCGTGAGGGCATTCTTGAGGCGAAAAGATAACAGTGAGGGCAATTTTTTCAAAATAGGTGGATGGAGGGCATTGTTGTACCAACTCCAATAGTCTAGAGGTAGTTTTTACCCTTTTCCGTAGTAAAAGGCCTAACAACATTACCTAATTTGTGCTATATGATGATTGAATAGGAAGATTGTGTAACATGAGACCTGATGTAGTACTTTAGTTGTCATGAAACTAAAGGCACACAAATATAATATATTTCTTAGCTTCTAATATCAAGTGTGGTTTTGCATTCATTCCTTTAAAGAATCTTCAAATACTAGTTCAAATTTTGTCACGATCCAGAATTCTCACTCTCAGGATCATGATGGCGCTTAACATTTCACTTTCTAGGCAAGCCAACATTAGATATAATTATTAACAATTTTTAATAATTTGAATCAAATGAAAACCAACAATCTAAGTAAACTGAAATAAAGTAGATAAATCTGATAACGATGATATCCAAATACAAATCCCAGAACTGGTGTCACGAATACACGAGCATCAAGAGTAGTACAAATAATAGTCTGAATGAAAGAATAACTAATCTAAATTGAAATAAACATCTAGAGTAATGCAGACGGAGACTTTAGGGTTGCGAATGCTGTGCAACTGTACCACCAGTCTCCGTCAAGCACCGAATTCGAGCAATCTACTGACCGCTGCTAGGACCGACTCCAAAATCTATACAAGAAGTGCAGAGTGTAGTATGAGTATAACCAGCCCCATGTACTCTTGTAAGTATCGAGCCTAAACTTGACGAAGTAATGACGAGGATAAGGCGGGTCACTTACAATAGTTTGTACGTAATATAACAATAATAATAATAGTAATAATAATAATAATAACAGGAAAGAAAAACAGGAAAAGTAAGCCAGTTAACTTATGAAAAAGAACTCAATTCTTGTAATCAGAGAACCCGAAATAACCGATCCCATAATTTCATGTAACAACACTGAAAATCAATACAATAACAATAATGAATACAACACACACAATCTGTTGCGGTGGCACAACCTGATTCCACCGTACATATACAATCCTCCCTTATTTCACCATATTATATCAAGAATCACATATAAAATCCGTTGCAGGGGACAACCCGATCCCACCATATCATCATAATCAATATCATAATCTTCCCTTATTTCATCTTAATATCATTTATCAATGTCAAGAATCACATATACAATCGTTGCGGCGCACAACTCGATCTCATCGTATCAATATCAAATCCTCCCTACCATATCACAGCCGTTGCAACATGCAACCCAATCCGTAAACAATTTCAATAAACGTAGTCAATCCAACAACTCAATTCACAAGAATCTCTACAATTAAAGAATATGAAAGCAAACTATAAAGGAACCACGTACTAATCAAAGGAATGCTACAAATAATAAAACAAGTCAAGTATGTGACAATTAAAGTGCACATGTAAGACAATTAAGGAAAATAGCAATTAATTATGTAGTTATGGAAGTAACGAACATTTCAATACAAAAATAATTAATGACAAGTAACAAGTTACGACATAGAAAGCAATTAAAGCATGTAACAGTTCAGACATGGAATAAGATAGTTCATGAAATACAAGAAAGCATGGAAACAATTATTTTGATGTCGTATATACACTTGTCAACTCGAATATACGCCGTTAGACGTGTAATTCACATAACATATAGTTCAAGGTTTCCTAATTCCCTCAAATCAAGGTTAGATCCAACACTTACTTCACTGCACAATCAACTCAAATCTCTACCACGTCCTTTCCTTTCGAACAAGCCTTGAAACTAACCAAATCTAGCAAATTATTGACCAAAAGCAAATTATTGACCAAATGATTCAAAATAAGCTTCAGAAACTACCCACGAATGAAAGAGGTTCAATTTAGATCATTTTTTATAAATTCAACAAAAGTCAACCCCACGCCTGCTTGGTGAAAATCGAGATTCGGTCAAAAACTCGATTATGCATTCACTCCCGAGCCTGATTATGTAATTTATTTCGAAATCCAACCTCAATTCGAGGTCTAAATCCCAATTTTACAAAAATCCTTAATTCTGCTCAAATCCCTAATTTCTACCATGAAATTCCTAAATTTGATGTTCAAATTTCATGAAATGTAATGGGTAATTGTAAAGAAATAGATTAAAGTCACTTACCAATAAATTTAGAAAGAAAAATCTCTTAGAAAATCGCTTCTAGGGTATTTAGGGTTGAGAAAATCTGAGAAATGAGCTAAGTCCCGTTTACCCCCTTTTTTATCCAGCTACGGATGTTGTAATTGCGATATCTTGTTCGCAATTGCGAACATCGCAAATCCGAGAAAGAGGTCCCTAAAGTAGTGTCTCCTTCTCCTTAGGTCTAATTTGTGTCCAAAATATGTCCCCTCCTCTTCAAAATAGGTTTAGGACCCCTTTTATACAAGTTGGAATAGTGTAGGGCCGAACTAACCTTGTCCCGGATGAAATATGAATTATTTTTTACGCCTGGAGCGGCATGGCCACGGCCAAAACGCGGTAGCACCGCGGCCAGACAAGCTCTCTGATTTTCTGCCACGGTCAGTTTTGCGGTCGTGGTTTCGACTGCATTTTTCACCCTGTTCTGTTAGGAATTTGGAAAACCTTAAAACATTAAAGGTGTAGCCCTTTTAGTTAGATTTCCAACCATACATTGTGGAGCCCCAATGGAGTTCTGAGCAAAATGTTATGTCTATTTTACTAGACAGTGCGCAATATGCCTCATCGAGTCTTTGTTTGTTCTCAACTATCAAATTTGACCCCCGAACACGATCCCGGCTTAATTCTTGAGCTTTTACTCAGACTTCAAAGCTTCAAATCACTTAAATTCATTTCATAACATCTATATAACTCAGAATCACCCCTACAAGGCATAAAATACACCGTTAGTGCAAAACACTAGCGATTAAAGCGCAAACTCAACTAAAGTGCAGTAAATTAGAGTGTAATAATCGACTAAAATACGTAATTACAGACTATCATTAGTCGCAAATGCGAAACCCCAGCCTTCACAATTGTTGATCAATCCTTCGCAAATACGAAGGTTACTCAGGAGTATACTGAGTCGCAAATCCGACTCTGCCTTCACAAAAGCGGCAACTGCTCATTCGCAAATGCAAACTTTTCCCTCTCAAATGAGGGACTCCACCCTCCAGCTCAATCTCACAAATGCGAACAATTGTTGAATAACAACAAAAATAATTTCTCTAGTTTCATTTCATAGTTTGCAATCTTAGTTTAAATTAGACCTAGAAACAATCACAAGTTTGTGGAAGTGCAAATTGAGATAATTCAAGCTCATACACTACAATATATATTCCTAAGTCCCATTCGTAGCTTCCTGTGGAAAATTGACCCCGACTCCTTGTTGGGTATTACTATTGTATCGACCGTTTCATAACCTTGAATGGAGGTGTAAGTTTGATGAGATCAATTTTTGGCGCCGTTGCTAAGGAGCTAAAAACGGATTTAGCTATGTATTTGGTTTTGTGTGTGAATTTCCTTCTTTTCCTTTTGTGTTACTAATTTTTGTGAATTTTATCTCTTCAACAAGTTTAGTAATGAGCATAACGTCCCTATTGTTCTTGTCGGAGCAACAATGTCTCTCAACAATGATCAACTCGGAAACATGGATTTGGGGGATGTGGACATTGATGATGACCAAGTCGATGAGGGTTCTCTTGAACCTCAAGCAAATAGACGAGGCTGGGCGCCTCAAGACAACATCCTATTTCCACCCCCACCTCTACCAACAACATCTCCACATCGGGTGTTTCCGAGTGAAGTGTATGCAAGTGTCAAGTCCCACCTCGCATTAGGGAAGGAAACTTTCAAATCACAAATGTAATACTCACATTGCTAGAGAAAAGGAGATTCTTCATCGGGGCTCCGAGTCAAAATGCATACAAACACTTGAAGGGTTTGTGGACACTTGTTGGGGGAGTAAACATACAAACGTGTCCGAGGATGCTTTAAGGTTTTGTTTATTTCCCTTCTCTCTACGTGGGAAATCTTGGATTGGTTAGAGAGATTGCCAAACCATTCCATCAATACATGAGATGAGTTGGCAGAGAAATTTATTTCCAAGTTGTTTTCTCTTAGGCTTATGGCTACTCTTAGAGATGAGATTCCAGCATTCAAACAAGAGCCTAATAAGCCGTTACATGAGATATGGGAATGGTATGGGACAATGTTCAAAGAATGCTCCAATAGTGACATGATGGAAGTTATGATTCAAAAAACTTTCTATCGGGGGATCAGTACGGCCAATTAGTATGTGGTAAATCAACTTGCTAGTGGAAATTTCATGACGACGCTGTATGCAGAAGCTTGTGAAATTTTAGATGAAATGGAAGACACATCATCGACATGAAAAAGTCGAGCTAATGTTCCTCAAGATGATCTAAATATGATTCACCTCCATAAAGAGTTGCATGATCATGGGAAAGCCATTGACGAATTGACCACCATAATTAATCAATTAGCCAAGGCTCAACTTCAACAAGTGCAAAGTCCTAAGCAAGTCAATGCCATGGAGGGAGTAAGTATGATAGTGAACAAAAGAAGGACCAAGGGTCTACAAGTGCAAAACCGCATGGAGAATTATGTGCAAGAAGATAGTGGATTTGATCAAGATGAATCTTAAAATGAACAAGAGGAGGAAGTGCAATATGTGAAAAACTTTCAAGGGCAAAGAAACAACTCTCAAGACCCGAATCAACAACAATGAAGACCTCAAGATAATTAGGTAATTAGAATTCTAACAACTAAGGTAATTGGAGTGGCGGTAACAACCAAGGGAATTGGATTAATAACAATAATCAAGGAAATTGGAGTGGTGGAAATAACCAAGGCAATTAGAGTGGCAACAACCAAAGATATTGGGGAGGCAACAACTAAGGGGGATGGGACAATAATCAAGACAATGGGGGGTCGAGCTTTCAAAGGCCCCCGATGTATCAACAATCGAGAAACCCGCCTCCTTATCCTTCCCATGGTCTAAGTTCTTCCAACAATGAAATAGGGCATGCTGAGAACATGTTCAAGCAAATGATAGAGAACAACGCCGATTTCGATGCCCAACTTGCTTCCCACAATATATCAATTTGTAACTTTGAAGTTCAAATAGGGAAAGTCTGTCAAGCTCTAAATACTCGACCTAAGGGGGCATTACCAAGTGACACAGTTTCAAATAGAGAAAGTCTCTCAAGCTCTAAATACTCGACCTAAAGGGGGCACTACCAAGTGACACGGTGGTGAACCCAAAGGGTGGGAACAACATGGGACATGCCATGACCGTTACTACAATGAGTGGAAAAGGTGGGAATGCACCCCCCTCAAGTCAAAGGAAATTTGTGGATAATGAGCAAGTGGTACAAGAAGATGAGACCCTAAACAATGTGGTGCAAGCAAATGATGATGCGCGGATTAATATTGTTGACAATGTGGAAGAGACTCAATAGGAAGTGAACCCATCCAGGGATCACATTTTTGACATACCAAAATCGATAGTGCAAAAGGCTAAGGCATCATTGCCTAAGCCTCCTCCTCCATACCCTCAAAGGCTTGCTAAGAAAAATAGCGAGAATCAATTCAAAAAGTTCATTGACATGATAAAGAGTCAATTGATCATTGTGCCATTGGTTGAAACTTTGAGGCAAATGCCCGATTATGAAAAGTTTAAGAAGAGTTTGGTGACACAGAAGTTGTCGATGAATTGTGAAATTATAAAAATAACTTATCAAGTGAGTGTAATTGTGCATTCAATGGCTCCCAAATTGGAAAATCCCAGTACTTTCACAATCCCTTGTACAATTGGAAGTGCCGAGTTTGGTAAAGCTATTTGTGATCTTGGGGAAAGTATAAATTTGATGCCCTATTTGGTTTTCAAGACTTTGGGAATTGGGCAACCAAGACCCATATCTATGAGATTACAGATCGCTGATCGTACCATGAAGAGACCATTGAGAGTGATTGAGGATGTTTTGGTTCGTGTTGATAAAATTCATTCTTTTAGCGGATTTTGTCATTCTTGATTGAGAGGTTGACTATGAGGTACCGATTATTCTTGGGAGACCTTTCCTTTCTACGAGGAAGGCTTTATTTGATGTTTAAGCCAGAGAACTTACTTTTTGGGTTGGTGATGAAAAAGTAGTTTTCCAGGTGTGTAATTCTATGAGGCAATCCAATAGCAATGAGGTGTGCTCTTTCATGGACTTGGTGACTGATGTGATTGTGGATGAAACAAGTGTTATGATAAATGTTGATGATACATTAGAGGCCGTCTTTCTCAACTTTGATGATGAAGAGATGGAGGGCTTTGTGGAATGTGTGAACTCTTTTCAAAGAATAGGGTCTTACACGTACGAACCCCACAAATTGTCCTTGGATCATGTAAATAGGACAACTCATCCTACAAAGCCTTCAATTGAAGAGCCTCCTATCTTGGAGTTGAAGACATTGCCTCCCCATCTTTGATATGAATTTATTTCCTCTTGTTTGACTAACGTGCAGGTAGCTCTCCATTGGCGGTGCAAAAAAAGAGGAAGAAGGATATTGGATGGACATTGGCGGATATTCAGGGGATAAGCCCCACATTTTGCATGCACAAGATTAACTTGGAGGAAGGATCCAAACCATCTATTTAAAATCAAAGGAGACACAATGAAGCCATTCAAGAGGTTGTCAAAAAGGAGATCATCAAGTGGTTAGATGCCGGGGTTATCTACCCCATGTCCGATAGTTCGTGGACTTCTCCGGTTCAATGTATCCCAAATAAAGGGGTCATGACGGTGGTCACCAATGAAAAGAATGAGTTGATTAGAACGGTGACCGGGTGAAGAGTGTGTATGGACTATTGTAAGCTTAACAAAGACATAAGGAAAGACCATTTTCCACTTCCCTTCCTAGATCAAATGCTTGAGAGATTTGCTGGCCGTGCTTTCTATTGTTTCCTTGATGGGTATTTCAGCTACAAACAAATTCTTATTGCTCCAGAGGATCAAGAGAAAACTACCTTTGCATGTCCTTATGTTACTTCCTCCTTCAAGCAGATGCCATTTGGGCTGTGCAATGCACCAATGACTTTTCAAAAGTGTATGATGGTGATCTTCATAGACATGGTGGAGGATTACCTTGAAGTCTTTATGGATGACTTCTCGGTGGTCGGGAATTCCTTTGATAATTGTCTCGCAAACTTGGATAAAGTGTTGGCAAGATGTGAAGAAACAAATTTGGTGCTCAATTGGGAGAAATGTCATTTCATGGTCAGGAAGTCATTGTCCTTGGCCAGAACTCAAAGAATGGAATTGAAGTCGACAAGGCAAAGATTGAGATGATTTCTAAATTTCTAGCTCCAACCTCGGTGAAGGGCGTGTTGAGTTTCGTAGGCCATGCGGGGTTTTACTGACATTCATCAAGGATTTCTCTAAATTGGTGAACCCGTTGTGCAAGCTTTTGGAGAAAGATGCTAAGTTCCACTTCAATGATACTTGCATAAGAGCTTTTGAATTTCTAAAATTCAAGTTGACTAATACTCCCATTATCACCGCTCCAAATTGTAGTGTTCCTTTTGAGCTCATGTGCGATGCAAGCAATGTAGCAGTAGGGGTTGTTTTGGGGCAATAAATCAACAATAGTTTTCATCCGGTATACTATGCTAGTAAGACCATGAATAGTTCCCAAGTCAACTACACCGTTATGGAGAAAAAGCTCCTTGCTAATGTGTTATCTATGGAGAAGTTTCGCCCGTAATTGATGGGTGCAAAAGTAATTGTCCACATGGATCATGCAACAGTTTGTTATATTATGAGAAAGAAATATTCCAAAGCTCAGTTGATGATATGGGTACTTTTGTTGCAAGAGATTGATATTGACATCCAAGATCGAAAAGGAAGTGAAAACCAAATGGCAGACCACTTGTCTCATTTGGAGAAGGAGGGGAGGCCGCATGATGGCATTGAAATCAATGACTCCTTCCACCATAAGCAACTTTTGGCTATTTCAATGAAAGAGGTGCCATGGTTCGTGGATCTAGAAAATTTTTAGTGGATGGTATCATCCCGGATAAGTTCTCTTCAAACCAAAGGAAAAAGCTCAAACGGGATTATCAAGACTATTATTGGGATGAACTGTACCTCTTCTGAATTTGTACGGATTGAATGATTAGAAGATGAGTACCAGAGGAGGAATAATGTGAAATTCTTGGGGCTTGCCATTCTTCGCCATATAGAGGTCACCATGTTGGAGCGAGAACGACGACCAAAGTGCTAAGTTGCAGTTTATATTGGCCCACTCTTTACAAGGATGCAAATGATCTAGTCAAGCGCTGTGATGAATGTCAAAGGGCCTGTGGAATCTCAAAGAAAAATGAAATTCCCCTTACCACCATTTTGGAGATTGATATTTTTGATGTATGGGTGTTGACTTCATGGGTACTTTTGTAAGTTCTTGTGGAAACACCTACATCTTGGTCGAAGTTGATTATGTATCCAAATGGGTTGAGGCCGTTTCTTTACCCAATAATGAAGCGAGAAGTGTGGTGGCATTTTTGAAGAAGAATATTTTCACAAAGTTTGGTACCCCGGAGGCTATCATAAGAGATGAGGGGTCACATATTTGCAACAAAACTTTTGGCACCTTACTCACCAAGTATGCAACTTATAAATTCGCGACTCCCTATCATCCACAAGCAAGCAGTCAAGTAGAAGTCTCCAACTAGGAGATAAAGAATATGTTGTCCAAAATAGTGAATGCTCACAGGACGGATTAGTCCAAGAAACTTGAAGATGCTTATAGGACAGCTTACAAAATACTCATCGGAATGTCTCCATATCGATTAGTGTTCAGATAAGCATGAACTTGAGCACAAAGCCATGTGGGCTTTAAAGAAGTTGAATCTTGAGTGAGATGTTGCCGCCAACTTAAGGGTGGCACATTTGAACGAGTTTTATGAGTTCTGGTACCATACATACACAAGTCCGTCCTTATACGGAGTGAATATGAAATATCTTCATGACAAGTATATTTGAAACAAAGAGTTCAAAGAGGGTGATCTTATGTTGTTGTTCAATTCACGGTTGCGAATGTTTCCCCAGAAGTTAAAATCTAAATGGAGTGGCCTGTTTGAGGTTGTGGGTGTGACACCCTTTGGTGCATTAGACTTGAAGAATAAAAATGATGAGGTGTTTAGAGTCAATGGTCATTGGGTGCAGAATTCTTGGGAAAAGTTGGTGATGTCCACGCGGTGACAATTATTCATTTGAAGTGATGGTAATCTACGTCGTGCCACAACATTAAATCAGGCACTTCTTGGAGGGCAACCCATATTTTATTTCTTTCCATTTTTTAGATAGTTATTATTTTGTGCTAACTGGATTTGAAGTGTGTTATAGGAGTGAGTATGCTTTACAGGAACTATGCTTAGAAAAATTGGCTAAGTATGGAAAAAGTGCAGACCACATAATTTTGAATGCTACAGCTGAAGGCAACTGCGACTGCATAATTCTTATGCAGACCACACAACTTAGAAAGGGAAAATACAAACTCTCTGAAGTTTGGTCTATCAGAGAATTGGCCATTCTATGGCCGCACATCTAATTGTGCGGTTCGTAGTCCAAATCTACGGTCGTACCACAAATTGTGTGGACAATAGATCAACATAGGCTAGTGAGCCTTCAAGTAACAGAGTGCGGACTACTCAAGGAATTCTACGGCCGCATCCTTCTTTGTTTTCCCAAGACTGCTTGTATGTATAAATAGTAGCCTAAGGCTACCGTACAAGTTTTCTCTCTCTTAGAACTCTAAACTCTAAACTAGGAAATCATCTGTTGAATCCTTTGTAGCATTCCATCAACATATATGATCATTTAGTTGCACTTCTTCATATCTGGTATGCCTAATTTCTCATAGAATTTTTCAATTTTCTTAGTTTAATTTACAATTTATTTTTTAGGTAGTTTTAGGCCACTTGTCAATAAATTTCAATTTTACTATCATGTGGGGGTTAATCTGCATGGGTCAACTGCTAATCGCTTTATGGGGATTGGGTAAACTGATCTTCATGCTTACTTGTTAATACCATGTTAATTTTTGCAAAAATTTGTAAACCCTAGGAATCCGATTGACTATAATTTGAAACCTGTGGCCGCACAAGAAATTGTGCGGTTCGCAGGAATCAAAATTAGGGTACTGTTTGAGAAGTATGATTCTGCGGCCGCACTTGAAATTGTGCGGAGTGCAAAAATTCCACCATGGCCGCAAAAATATGTGTGATGCTGTGGATCAGACCATTCTCTATCATCAAAGAGTTGGTATGTTTGGGCATTCTAATGTGCGGTTGCAATGATAAATGTACGGACCACACTTAATTTTACGGTCACACTTAATATTGTGCGTACCGCAATTCCATCTCTGCGACCGCATTTCCAAACTATGCGGCCCACACAACCTATTCTATGGCCGCCTTTGAAATTATGCGAATCGCAATTCCCCAACCTGCAATCAAATTTCATACTGTGTTGACTGTCTATTTGAACATGAATTGCAACTGACTACTGTGCTGCTTGTTACAGATAATGGTTAGATCTCGAGGCCGCAATGATACATCAAAT
Organism: Nicotiana glauca; assembly: GCA_026770625.1. Classification (NCBI taxonomy): domain Eukaryota; kingdom Viridiplantae; phylum Streptophyta; class Magnoliopsida; order Solanales; family Solanaceae; genus Nicotiana; species Nicotiana glauca. The sequence continues at coordinate 135,229 of MU670877.1, read as the reverse complement.
GGGAGGGGTGAGCCTTCCAGAGGCCGAGGCAAGAGTGCATTACCTCTCACCCTTCAAAAGATTATAACCAGAAAAGGTGACAGCTGGCTGAGGTAGAAAAATAGAGCCCACCGAATAAAGCTCTTATATCCCGTCTAAGGAAGCATCAGAGGGAAACTATATTGAAGAGCAGCCAGTTGTCCAATCAAAGCCATCAGGGAGATTCCAACACTAGGACGAGCCTTCTACATCACAAAGCACTTCCGAGGGTTCGGAACGGGACAATCAGGCTTCAGAGCCCTCATCTACACATGCCCCTGATGCACCAGCTACTACAGTGGATGTTGATGATATTTCAGATGATGGTAGGGGGGGGGGTGATACTAGAGTTGAAAGGTCAAAGAAGAAAGAGGTGCGGGAAGATAGATTCGGTAGTCTAGCTGCCTTCCCGAATTTCTGAGAGTGGTGTCCGGTGAGATCACTCACTCTTGAACGTCAGCTCAATTTGAAAGACCTTGAGAAATACAACTTGATAGTGTTGAGACATTTTTTGGAGCGAATGGGGTGGATGTGGTTCTTCTAGAGTGTGATAGATGCCAAGGAATACCTGGTCCAGGTACGCCAATGTGGCGCATATAAAGAAAGGGACCAAGTTAACAAAAGTGAGAAATCTGAAGGTGAGATTCGACCAGAACACCCCGAACACTTATTTAGGGTTTGAGGATTTAGAGTCTGTGCAATACCTGGAAAATCTAGCACTGGGAGATGCAGCTCGCTCGTGGCTAGCTAAAATTCTTGCAGCTCAAGGGCTGCTCTAGCATGGATCACAGCAGAGGTTCCTATTCAGCGGAACAACCTAAGCTTTGAGGCAAAAGGATGCCATACATTCATGTGCAGTAGAATAGACCCGTGCCAAAATGAAACAAATCTTCAAATTCCGCAGGCAGTGCTAGTTGCCTCTATTATGGCCGGGTACCCGATCAATATAGGTGCCATGATATCAGACAACATGTCTGTGGTCACTAGGAAAGGTGACACCTCCTACCCGTATCCCAACACCATCACTGAGTACCTAATGGATGCAGGGGTGGTGCCGAGGTATTTTGATAATAAGGTGCAGGCGAAGAAGCCTTTCTCATGACATTCTTTGTTGGGTGGTGGCAACCCAAAGAAGAAGGGTCATCCCCTACTACTGCGGCTAGTCTGACGAGCTCGCCGGGGTAGCTACTGAGATAGTTGACGTGCCATCTACTTAAGCAGAGCCTTCAGCCAGTACAACTACCTTGCTCCCACCTTCAGCATCAGTTCCTTCCACCTCGGCTTTGAAGTCGGTGCCTGCTGTGAGTCTCCCAGACACTAGTAAGCCTCAACAACTAGATGCAGATAGCCATTGCAAAGTTTTCTGACATACCCAATACTGTTGCAGAACAGTTATCCATTCTGGCACCCCAGGTTCCTCCGACAGTGGATGAGACATTAAAGAAGCTCTTGGAGAACCAGACCATCATAATGAACACCTTGGTAGCACATGGAGCAGTGATTGAGGAGCTAGGAAAGCAGGTAAAGAAAATGAGTAAATCCTAGGCGTCCAAGAAATCAGTTGACGGGTTGAGGAGAAAGGTGACCAAGATAGCAGCAACTTGTGATCTTCCATTTGACATGATGATGGAGTCAGATCCACTAGCACTAGCAGATCCAGCAGCACCATCAGCTCTAGTGGCACCAGCCGGCCAGTCTAAAGAGCTAGACCTGGATGCCATCATTGTCGAGGCAGTTCGCCAGATATTAACCAACCCAACTACTCCTAGAGTCAAGAATGATAAGATTCAGCTAGAGGAGATTGAGGGCAGTGATGCTGTTATAGATACAGAGATGTCAAAGGCCACATAGGGAGTCCTCTTCACTCTTACCCTTCCTTATTCTTATTTTGCTAAGCAGTGGGAATAATGATTATTTTTATTTGGGGAGGGGGTGGAGTTTATTTGAGCTATTTTGAAGATTTTAGACATTTGTTTTGTAATAACTGACAGTATTTTTTTTCCTCCTTATTATGTATATATTCTCTTCTTTATCTCATGATGTATATATTCTCTCTTGTCCTCTCTCATTATGTATATTCGTTTAGTAGTTTTTCTTTGTAGCTTATTTATTTTGTTTTCTTATTAGATAATGTTTAATTTAGAAGCTTCTTTTTGAGCTAGTAGCTTCTTTTTATGTTTTAGTGGATAATAAGCCTTTGGTTTTCTTAATCCCACAGTTCTTTCCAAAGGTAGTTTTGTGTGAACCGGGTGACTCGTCTCAACGATGGATGGCGTGACAACCTTCTCAAGTGATTGAGTCTGTCTTTGATGTTTAGGTAGTAATAGTAGTAATAATGAATAGAAATACCTAATTGAGTCAGGTTAAAAGAGTTAAACATGCTTCACTTGGTACCAACACACTTAACTTGTGATTATGGTTAAAAATAAGGTTTTTAGAAAGAAATAGCTCTAGGTAGTGATCTTTTGACTCTTGTGTTGACTTAGGCAACCATCGAGTGGTTTAGTGGAACCATAGTGATTTTTAGGCTTGAATATGGTGGTTGTGGTCCCTTGACTCTATCCTCTTTAACAATCCAGCTGCGTGAGAGACGAGATATTTTTGTTGCAAGTCCAAGTACCCGTGCGAATGGCCTAGAACTTGCCCCGAATTTGTTTCTAGGAGAAATTGTAACTTCTGCTTGGCTTGAGAAATGATTGTAGGTTCTTCTTGTCCTACTTGAAATTTTCCATGGCCCACCAATAATGTTATCCCTAGTCAACCCATTTTAGATTAAAACCTCTCTTATTTGATAACCATGTTACAATCCTTTACCCATTTTGTCGAGACCTTCTCTTGTTACCCAAGCTTTCATTAACACTTTTGTGAAATAATTGGCTAAAAATGTAAGTTTGGGGGAGAGACGAGGAGTTTGAAAAAGGTATCAAGGCAAAAGAGAAAAGAAATGAAGAGAAGAAAAGGCAAGAAAAAAGAAAAAGAAAAGTGCAAAAAGAAAGTGAATAAGTTGAAGAAGTTGAAGGGATTCAAAGAAAAGTAATGATGCAAAGCATGGAGAAAGCAAAGAAGGAGAAAAATGAATATCATGACCAAGATAGAGTGATGTTAGTCTCTCTAGTTCCCCTAAGGAAAAGAAAATGCCTCAAAGAGTTGGCAAAGCATGAGCAGATAAAAGAAAATGGAGTGCTTAAGGAAAGCTGAACCCGTTCTATCAAAGCTTATCCAACCTTAGTCCAAAATCCTTCATTGCATTCCGAAAAAGCCCTACGTGATTTCAAGCCGAGTAAGCTTACATTAGGGGTGATTTACAAGAGGGGCAAGCGTATGGTACCTAAAGCCGTACTTGCGACATTCTTTTGAGAGAGATGAGCGAGCCTTTCATAAATCTTTGAATTGAGTGCTATAGTTTTAAGCGAGATAGGCAAACGTAGATTAGAGGGGGAGGAGTTTGGAATCCATAATGACATACATGAAAGAGCGAGCTTCCTTGATGAATAAAGTCAACCTTTGATGCTCAAGTGTCACATTTAGAATTATTTGTGCTTGAAAGTAAGACTTGTTGCGTTGTTGATAATTCATTAGTGTTGTGGGTAATTGTTGGTCCCAAATGATGTGTGATTAATGCACCTTTGATTTGCTGAATAGCTTTTAACTTGTGGAAGTGAGAATTACTTTTTTTGCTTGACAAGCAAAAGATTAATTTTGGGGTAGTTGAGAAGTGGGTATTTTGACTATTTATTAGTGCCTTTTAACTTCCGTTTTAGTACAAAAGCGCTTAATTGTGTTCCTGAAAACTGATGAAATGTGGTTAATTGTAGGAATACTGGAAGATGAGCTCCCAAGATGAAATCTAACTCAAGAAGGGGTAATCAGAACTCAAGGACAAAAATAGGCACAAAAGATAAAAAGTACAGACCACAAAGTATCATCTGCAGCAGTAGGTTGTGAAGAAATTCCCATCAGAGAAATGTGCGACGTGCAGTCCTCACATGATATGTGCGGCCGCAGAAACTGGGTTAGAGTAAAAGTTCAGAGAACCTGCATCTCAAGTCCAATAAAAGTGCGGACCACACAATTATTGGTCCGGTCGCAGAAGAAAAGCTACATGGTCGCATACATGATTACGCAGAATGCAGAAAGAGAGTAGTGCGGCAACAATTCAGAATTCTGTGTCCGCAAATTTTCAATCCTGTCAAGCTGAAGCAAAGTTCAAACCACATATGGAGTTGTGCGGCCTCAGAACCTCCGAAAAGGGAGTTTTTGTTTGAAAATTCCAGCCCTGTATAAATAGAAGAGTTTTACATTTTTAGGTCAAGTTTTGACATCAGCCGCTACAGTAGACGTTTTTTTTTTACTCTTTTTAGTAGTTTTTCTATTTTGAGCTTTTTGAACATTGATTTCATCATTTTAATTATCAATATGGGTCTAATTATTATTTTTTCTTCTAATTCTTCTATTTTAAGCATGAGTAGCAAGATTTTTCATTAGGGTTGTGACCCAACCCTAGAGTGTAATGTTAATGGGTGTTTGATTTATTGCTTGTTTATGGTTGGCTGTTTATTATTTACCCTTGTTCTTGCTTATTATTATAGAATTAATGGTTGCAAAATATCTGTTCATGCCTTTTGACTTGGTCTCTACTTGCGAAAGAGAGACTTAGTCTATGAAAGCTTGGCTAATAAGAAATTGGGTCAATCGAGAGATTGATAGGCCCAATTAAAGGGTTGAATCTAAAGATAGTAAAACCCGACTTGAGATTTTTATCATCTGTTTTGTTTAATACTCATTTGGACTCGAGAAAGCCAAATTGGATAAAATCACTCTCTGACCATGAGGTATTGAGTGGGTACTTGGGTGTTGATAGCTATAATACACACAGTCCAATAAAACAAGCTTTAAAGTTTACAACCAATTAGGCAAACATCTAGGTAAGGTCATAGCCCTAGGCCTTTTGTATCATTTGAAAAACAACAATAAAAATTTCTAGTTTCATTTCTTAGTTTGCAATCTTAGTTTAAATTAGACCTAGAAACAATCCCAAGTTTGTGAAAGTGCAAATTGAGATAATTTAAGCTCATATACCACAATATATACTCCTAATTCCCATTCGTAGATCCCTGTGGAAAATTGACCCAACTCCTTGTTGGGTATTATTAATATATCGACAGTTTCCTAACCTTGAATAGAGATGTGAATTGGAAGAGATCAAATGGCCAGGAGTCCCTCTCAACTCTAATTGAGGCAACCCCAGCATAGCTAAGGTCACTGTCTTGGTGTGAAAATCTAGTATATCATGATAATATGACAACCAATCGATGACCAAAATAATATCAAAGTCTACCATATCAAGAAGCAGGAGATCTACACTAGTCTCAAGTCACCAAATAGTAATCACACACGAGCGATAAACACGATCTATAATAATAGAATCCCCCACAGGTGTGGACACATATACATGAGCACTCAAAGAATCACGAGGCACAACGAGATATGAAGAAAAATAGCATGAAATGTAGGAATAAGTAGAGCCCAAATCAAATAGAACCAAAGCATCTCTATGGCAAACTAGAACAATACTTGTGATAACGGAGTCAGGTGACTCAGCCTTAGGTCTAGCTAGGAAAGAAAAGAGTTGGGGATGGGCCCCACTACTCTAACCTACGTCTTTGGGATGGCCTCTAGCTGACTGGCCTCCACCTCTAATGGCTTCACCTCCATATCTAATAGCTTGGCCCCTTCCTCTAGCTGGCTGAGTGGAGGTGGAGCAACCAGTGCCGGAACTATGGCACAAGAACTTTTCTTTGGCATGCCGCTCAGCAATCTCGGACAGAACCTCTTGATGTGACCATTACCTTCATACTCAAAACACTCATCCTGCTGCTGTGGCTACTAAAGCTGAAGCTAACCCGAACGGGCCAAATAACCGCGGTGATAGCTCTAGATTGTAGACATACTAGTAGGAGTTGATGGCGCACTGTAGGCTGGTTGCCCAGAATGAGATACATAAGGACCACGATACCCCAAAGCACTGTGAGATGCTTGAAGCTCTAACTAAAATGGCCTGGGAGGATGGCTCTACCAAAAGTACCCCTACCTCCAGATGAGGCACCAGTGGAACTACAGAAGGGCAAGGCCTCTTATCAGACACCAGCCCCCCTCTCCTAACAACAAACCATCTCGATCCGTCTAGAAATATCTACAACCCTTTTGAAAGAAATATCATCTCCAGTCTCCTTGGCGATCTGTATCCTGATAGTGAAAGTGAGCCCATCAATGAATCTCCTCACTTTCTCCCTCTCAGTAGGGAGTAAAACAATGGTATGGCGAGCAAGGTCCATAAATTGAGTGTCATACTAGGTAACCTTCATATTACCCTGCTGAAAATGCTCAAACTGCCTGCGGTAAACCTCTCTCAGAGTGACAGGAATGAAATTCTCTAGAAATAGTTGTGAAAATTGATCCCAGGTAAGCGCAGGCGAACCAGCTGGTCTACTCAACGTATAATCTCTCTACTATCTCTTGGCGGAACCAGCCATCCGAAACACTGCAAAGTCGACCCCATTGGTCTCAACTATACCCATATTATGAAACACCTCGTGGAAACGCTCTAAGTAATCCTGTGGGTCTTCAGAAGGTGCACCACTAAAATGAACAAGGAAGATCTTGGTAAACATATCCAACCTCAACAAGCATCAGAAGACATAGCGGGCCTGTCACCAGCTTGTGCCGCAACAACCGGCTGAACCACCCCAACTAGCTGGGCTGCTAGAGTCTGATATAGGGAGATGCCTGCTACGGGGTATGAGTAGCAGGAGTTTGTGCTCCTCCCTAGCCTGAGAGACGTTTGGTGCTACCGAAAATGTACTGATCTAGTCCACACTCTCCATAAGGCCCACCAAGCGAACTAGAGCATCCTGAAGAACTAGAGTGGGTATGAACCCCTTCGGGACCTACGAGCATGGTCTAAGGTAGGACTTCATCCTCATGATCAATTTGAGGCTCCACTACAAGTGTTGCTACTCGAGCCCTCGATTGAGCTCTACCTCTGCCTTGGCCTTGGCCTCTACCCCTAGTAGTAGCTGTCATAGTGGGCTCTGCTCCTGTCCGGCTGCAGATGATGCGCATGTTCTCACCATCTGTAAGAGACAAGAATAGAATGGTTCAATCATCAATAAGAGAATAAAATCGCACGATAGAGAAGAAAAGAAGTGAAATTTTTCCCGAACCCGTAGCCTCTGAAAGATAAGTATAGACGTCTCCATACCAATCCTCTAGACATTACTAAGCTTGCTTGACTAGTGAGGCCTAGGCAACCTAGTGCTCTAATACCAACTTTTCACGACCCAAAATTTCTACCCTTGGGATCGTGATGGCCCTAACATTTCACTTGATAGGAAAGCCAACGTTAGATGTACTTATTAACCATTTTTAATAATTCGAATCAAAATAAAATCCAATAAGCTAAATAAAATGAAATAAAGTAGATATATCTGATAACGAAGATGTCAAAATACAAATCCCAAAACTGGTGTCACGAATACACAAGCGTCTAAAGCACTATAAATAATAGTTTAAATGAAAGCATAACAATCTGAATCGAAATAAACAGCTAGAGTAATGTAGAAGGGGACTTTAGGGTTGCGAACACTGTGCAGCTATACCTCAAGTCTCTGTCAAGCACAAGATCCGAGAAATCTACCGACCACCGCTAGGACCGACTCCAAAATCTGCACAAGTAGTACAAAGTGTAGTATGAGTACAACCGATCCCATGTACACTGTAAGTTCCAAGCCTAACCTCGACGAAGTAGTGACGAGGCTAAGCCCAATCACTTCTGATAGCCTATATATAGTATAATAATAATAATAGGAAAGGAAAACAGGAAAAGTAAGGCAGTTAACTTATGAAAAAGAACTCAATTCTTATAATCAGAGAACCTAAAATAACCGATCTCATAATTTCATGTAACGACACTGGAAATTAACATAATAACAATAATGAATACAATATAAACAATCCATTGTGGCGCGTAACCCGATCCTACCATACACGCTCAATCCTCCCTTATTTCACCATATTTATATCAAGAATCACATATAAAATCTATCGCGGTGCGCAACCCGATTCTACCATATTATCATAATTAATATCATAATACTCCTTTATTTTACCTTAATATTATTTATCAATGTAAAGAATCACATATACAACCGTTGCGGCGCATAAGCCTATCCTACCATATCAATATCAAATCCTCCCTACCATATTACAACTGTTGCGGTGTGCAACCCACTCCGTAAACAAATTCAATAAATGTAATCAATCCAACAATTCAATTCACAAGAATCTCTACGATTAAAGAATATGAAAGCAATAAAATAAAGGAACTGCGTACTAATCAAAGGAATGCTACAAATAATATAATAGCAACAAGCCAAGCCAAGGATGTGACAGTTAAAGTGTACAAGTAAGACAATGAAGGCAAGTAGCAATTAATCATGAAGTCATGGAAGGAACAAAAATTTTAATAAAAGAATAATTAATGACAAGTAATAAGTTACGACATAGAAAGCAATTAGAGCATGTAACAGTTCAGACATGGAATAGGATAGTTCATGAAATCCGAGAAAGAATGGAAACAATTATTTTGACGGCGTATATACACTTGCCACCTCGCATATACGCTGTTACACGCATAATTCATATAACATATAGTTCACGGGTTCCTAATTCACTAAAATCAAGGTTAGACCCAATACTTATCTCACTCCGCAATCAACTCAAAGTTCTACCATAGCCTTCCCTTTCGAACAAGGCTTCAAGCTAACGAAATCTAGAAATTTATAGACCAAATGATTCAAAATAAGCTTTAGAAACTACACACGAATGAAAGAGGTTCTATTTAGATCATTTTTGATAAAGTTAACAAAAGTTAACCCCGGGCTCCCTTGGTCAAAATTAAGATTCGGACCAAAATTCGATTACCTATTCACTCCCGTGTCCGGTTATGTAATTTATTTTGAGATCCGACCTCAATTCGATGTCTAAATCCCAAATTTTCAAAAATTCTTAATTCTATCCAAATCCTTAATTTCTATCATGAAATTCCTAAATTTGATGTTGAAATCTCATGAAATGCAATGGGTAATTGAAAAGCAACAAATTAATGTCACTTACCAATATATTTATGAAGAAAAATCTCTTGAAGAATCGCCTCTAGGATGTTTAGGGTTTAGAAAATGTGAGAAATGAGCTAAGTCCCATTTTTTCCCTCTTTTACCCAGCTGCGGATATCACAATTGCGATATCTTGTTCACAATTGTGAACATTGTAAATGCGAGAAAGAGGTCGCAGATGCGAACACTTCTCAGATGATCAGTCATCACAAATGCGATGTTTTGGTTCGCAAATGCGAAACCTTAGCCTTCGCAATTGCGGATCAATCCTTCGCAAATGCGAAAGCTACCCAGAAGTATACTAAGTCGCAAGTGCGACTCTGCTTTCACAAAAGCGGCAGTTGCTTATTCGCAAATAGAACTTATCCCTCGCAAATGCGAGACTCCCCCTCCAGTCCAAGCTCGCAAAATCAAGCCAGATCTCACAAATGCGTGATCTGCAGCATAGCACCAGCAACAATGAAGGCATAAGCTATTCTCTAAAGTCAAAAATCAATCTGTAGCTCATCTGAAACTCACCGGAGCATATCGGGCTCCAAACTAAACATGCACACAAGTGTAATAACATTATGCAAATTTGCTCGTGCTAGACAAACACCAAGATAAAACTTATAAAATTTTCAAAGAACCTCAAGAACATGCAAATTAGAACTGGATGTCCGAATCACGTCAAATCAACTCAATTTTCCACCAAATTTTGCAGACAAGTCATAAATGGTGAAATGAACCTATTTCAAATTCCGAAATCAAAATCCGAGCTCGATAAAAACAAGGTCAATATACGGTCAAACTTAGGAATTCTTTTAGACTTCAAATTACTAGTTTTCAACAAATTATGTTAAATCAAGTTAGGGACTTCCGAATTCGATTCCGGGCATACGCCTAAGTTCCGAATTACGATACAGACCCATCGAGATTGTCAAAATATAGATCTGGATCCGTTTACACAAAATATTTATTGTAGTCAACTCAAATGAGTTTAAAGGCAAAATTCTATATTTTCTTCAATATTTTACATAAAAACTTTCCGGAACAATACATCGACAGTGCACACAAATTAAGAAACTCAAAGTGACCTATTGGGTCATCACAAATTTTGTCAGATCTTTTGTTGTGGTTTCTCTAACTGGTCTAGTCAAGACATTTTCGATATTATAGAGATTCAAAAGCTATATGTCTAGATGTCTCCAATATACATATGATCGATTCACCATTTGATAAAAATATATATAGTTAAAACGTTACACCCCTTCATTTTCATTCTTCTTCCCCATCAACTAAACCCTAGCCGCCTCTAATCCTCCCCAGAACCCCCGCCGGAACCCTACCGGAGGGAAACACCATTTATACCAATAGTACCCAAATTTTCACCACAGAGCCATCGTGATCTCCTCTTCCCACCCCTCAACTTCCTTTCCTTCAAACACCTCCCTATCTCTTCGAATATCTGAATTTGTCTCGCCGGAACCCTACCATCGGCGAGTAACAGTTTATCCAAATAACCCCTAATTTTAGACCATGAAGATTGTCCTTGGATGTTTAAGGATGACGTCCTTAGATCATGATGTCCAGAGCTATGAATCATGAGATAAGAGATTCCCAGGCCATGAAATAATGTTCTCGGGCCATGAAAATGGTACCTATGAACCATGACGCCTTTGAATAATGGAGTGCAATATTGAGGGATCCTCAGGCGATGACATGATGTCTTCAGGCTATGAAGATGATGCCTTTGGACAAATTGGCTATACATCAGCCCATGAAATGCAGAGACATGATACCAAAGGTGACAACAAGATAGAGCTTAGTCTTGTGCAGAGTTCGGAGGCAGAGCTTAGCCCCGAGAGAAGAAGATAATGCAAATTGAAAGTGGAGCAACGCTTATGCATAGGGAGAAAAAGCTTAGTCTCACAAGAAGGAAATTCTTAGACTTATACAAATAAAGAGGCAAGGCTTAGCCTCATGCGATATGTGAGATGGGGCGTAGTCTCATGCAAAGAGAAGGCAATTCTTAGCCTTATGCAAATATGGAGGCAGGGCTTAGCCTCATGCAGAGAGAAGGCAATGCTTAGCCTTACGCAAATATGGAGGTAGGGCTTAGCCTCATGCAAGATTCGATACAAGGCTTAGTCTCATGCAAAGAGAAGGCAATGATTAGCCTTATGCAAATATGGAGGCAGGGCATAGCCTCATGCAAGATTCGAGACAAGGATTAGTCTCATGCCACTAGAAGGAAATGATTAGACTTAGGCAAATATGGAGGAAGGGATTAGCCTCATGCAAGATTCGAGAAAAGGCTTAGTCTCATGCAGTGAGAAGGCAATGATTAGCCCTCATGCAAGATTCGAGACAAGGCTTAGTATCGTGCAAAGAGAAGTCAGCTTAGCCTTATGAAAATATGGAGGCAGGGCTTAGCCTCGCAAGATTCAAGACAAGGCTTAGTATTATGCAAAGTGAAGGCAACTTAGCCTTTTGTAGTGAACAAGTAGAAAATAGGAGTAGAATATTTCTTAGCATGAGAGACATTTGCGTCTGGTGGCCTGATTAGTAGTGATTTTTATGTGTGTACATTTGTGAATACTCCTGTTATTTTCATTGTGCCTGCATCCAAAGAAAAATTGTGAGTTTTGTGGGGG
>MU670877.1:56446-122384 GCA_026770625.1 Nicotiana glauca | reverse complement strand
GGGGGGGGGGGTGGGGAGGTTGGTTCATGCCTTCGTCTGCTGGCTTTGCTTTGTTCTGCTTTAGGAATCCTATTCGAGTTGCCCTGGGTAACACCTAGCTACTATAGAAATAAAGTTTTCAAAAAAATGCACTTATTGGTGAAATAGAGTTATTTTATAAAACATAGTGATAAATTAGATGAACTAATGACTGTAACACTTTTAGAGACATTGCAGCTTCCTTGTGATAGAATTTTGATGGTCCTCCTCAAAATTTTGCCCAAGTTTGATCTTTGGTCATTCTGCGTGCAGTGAAGTTTGTTGAATGTGATCCGGAATTTTGAGAATCCTTCTCAAAATTTTGCCCCAGTTACTTAACCGATTTCTGACTTTCTGGTATATGATGGCGTTGGTTGGACTTGCTCCAGAATTTTGAGGGTCTTCACTCAAAATTCTGCCCCAGTTTCTGGTTCGGGGGGAAATAAAAATTTTATTATGATATGACCGAACCTACAGGGATGCCTACGTATCCCATATTAGATGGGAATTAGATCAAGCGTAGTTCAATTACATTATATAAAGGAGTGTAAACAATCTAAACATAGTATTTCTTGACTGCGTCTGAATTGATTGGTTTTGACCAAACTTCTCCATCCATTTCTGCAAGTATGAGTGCTCCTCCTGTTAGCACCCGATGAACCATGTAAGGACTTTGGCAGTTGGGTGAAAAATTCTTTTTGGCTTCATCCTGATGCAGGGAACATCTTATTCAGCACCAACTGTCCCGGTGCGACTTGTCTTGGTTTGACCCTTTTGTTGAAAGCTCTGGACATTTTGTTATGATAAAACTAACCGTGACATACTACATTCATTTTTTTTTCATCTATAAGGGCCAGTTGCTCATAGCGGCTTTTTATCCATTCTGCATCACTTAGCTCGGCTTTATGCAAGATCCTTAAAGAAGGAATTTCTACCTCAGCTGGAATGATAGCCTCGGTACCATAAAATAGTAAATAGGGGGTTACCCCAATCGATGTGCGGACCATAGTGCGGTACCCCAATAGGGAAAAGGGTAACTTCTCGTGCCATTATTTGTGATTTTCTGCCATCTTCCTTAGTATCTTCTTGATGTTCTTATTGGCCGCTTCCACAGCTCCTTTCATTTGAGGTCTATATGTTGTATAGTTTTTGTGCTTGATTTTAAAAGTTTCACACATGGATTTTATCAGATCACTGTTGAGTTGGGTGGCATTGTTAGTGATGATGGACTTGGGAACCCTGAATCAACAAACAATGCGATCCTTGACAAAATCTACGATGAATTTCTTTGTTACAGCTTTGTAGGATGCAGCCTCTACCCATCTTGTGAAGTAATCGATAACCACCAAGATGAACCGGTGTCTTTTAGAGTCGGTGGGCTCGATCAAACCAATGGCATCCATTCCCTAGGAAGCAAAAGGCCAAGGTGCACTGGTTGCATTGAGTTCATTAGGTCGTACCCTTATCATGTCTGCATGTACCTGGCATTGGTGGCATTTCTGTATGTACCGAATGCAATCTGTTTTCATGGTCATCCAAAAATATCCAGCCTTGAGTATCTTTCTAGCTAGAACGAATCCATTCATATATGGTCCGCAAGTTCTAGCATGAATCTCCTCAAGCAATTTGGAAGCCTCCTTTGCGTCAACACACCTTAACAATCCTAGATCAGGTGTTCTCCTACACAAAATTCCTCCGTATTGGAAGAAGTGATTGGACAGTCTAACAATGTACACTTCTGAGTATGGCTTGCCTGCTCTGGGTATTTTCTTTTTGCCAAATATTCCTTGATGTTATGGAACCATGGGTTTCCGTCAATTTCTTATTCAATATGGGCACAATAAGCTGGCTGACTATGGATCCTTACTGGAATGGGATCGATGAAATTCTTATCTGGATGTTGTATCATGGACGACAAAGTAGCCAGTGCGTCTCCGAACTCGTTCTGGATGCTTGGAACCTGTTTGAATTCTATCTTCGTGAACTTCTTCATCAGTTATTGCACTTGATACAGGTGTTTTTCGTAGCCCATTAACCTGATGTACTAGAAGATCCAAATTGCCAATTACCAAAAACTTTTGTATATTCATATCGATGGCCAGATTGATTCCCATGATGAAACCCTCATATTCTGCCATATTGTTGGTGCATGGGAACCTAAACCTAATCTTAGTGGATACCGGGTAATATTGTCCTGTTTCTGATACCAAAACTACTCCAATGCTCACTCTTTTGAAGTTTGCTGCCCCACCGAAGAACATCCTCTAACCGTCATAGGCTTCAGTAACGTCCTCTCCTATGAACGATACTTCTTCATCAGGAAAGTATATTTTCAATGGTTCGTATTCTTCTCCCACAGGATTTTCAACAAGATAGGCTGCCAATGTTTGTCCTTTGACCGCCTTCTGAGTTACATAGATGATATCAAACTCACTTAACAATATCTGCCACTTGGCTAACTTTCGGTTGGCATGGACTTCTGAAAGATGTACTTCAGAGGGTCCATCCTAGATATGAGGTATGTGGTGTAGGCAAAGAAGTAATGCCTCAATTTCTGAGTTGTCCATGTCAAAGCGCAACAAGTGCATTCCAGTAAAGAGTATCATGCCTCATAAGGTGTGAACTTCTTACTCAAGTAGTATATGGCTTGCTCCTTTCTTCATGTCTCATCATGTTGTCCTAACACACATCCGAAAGCTCCATCTAATATGGATAGATAGAGTAGCAAAGGTCTCCCAGGTTCTGGCAGGACTAGGACTGGTGGTATGGACAGGTATTTCTTGATTTTGTCAAAAGTCTTCTGACAATCTTCAGTCCAACTAGTTTTAGCATCTTTCCTCAAAATTTTGAAGATGGGTTCACATATTACCGTGGATTGTGCTATGAAGCGGCTGATGTAGTTGAGGCGTCCTAGGAAGCTCATCACATCCTTTTTTCCCTTTGGTGGTTGTAACTTTTGGATAGCCTTAACTTTGGACGGGTCCTACTCGATTCTTCGGTGGCTGATAATGAAACCTAACAACTTTCTTGTAGGAACCCCGGATGCATATTTTGCGAGGTTTAATTTTAGATTGTACCTCCTTAGCCTATCAAAGAACTATCTCAAATCTACTATGTGATCTGCGGTCTTCTTGGATTTGATGATGACGTCGTCAACGTACACCTCTATTTCCTTTTGTATCATATCATGGAAGATGGTTTTCATGGCTCTTATGTAAGTAGCCCCAGCATTTTTTAGACCGAATGGCATCATTTTGTAACAGAACACTCCCCACAGTGTGATGAGGGCTATTTTCTCTATGTACTTTGTGTCCATCCAGATCTGGTGATAATCCGCGAAGCAATTTAAAAAGGATTGGAGTTCATGCTTGGCGCAATTGTCAATCAGGATATGTTTGTTTGGCAGTGAAAAGTTGTCCTTGGGACTTGCTCTATTTAAATCTCGATAATTAACACACACACTGACTTTCCCATCTTTCTTCAGAACTGTTACAGTGTTGGCTAACCAAGTTGGGTACTCAAATACCCTGAGGACTTTGGCTTTGACCTGCTTAGTGACCTCCTCTTTGATTTTTAGGCTTATGTCTGGTTTGAAATTCCTGTATTTCTGCTTCACTGGTGGGCACATTAGATTAGTAGGCAACTTGTGAGACACTATGGGATGTGCTCAGACCGGTCATGTCGTCATACGACCATGCAAAAATTTCCTCATACTCTCTCAAGAAACAAGTATATTCTTCCTTCTATGACGGTAATAAGTGAATTCTTACGCGAGACTCTTTGACGGTTTTGAAATCTTCCAAATTGATTACTTCGATTTCGTCCACGTTGGACTTAGGTTTGTTCTCAAAGTCTACAACCTCTCTGACAACTTCCTCAGGTATTTCTTCTTTCTCTTCTGAGTCACTATCCTTATATTGCGTTGTCTCATTACATGCCACAGTCATCGGTTCATCAAGAAAAGTAATAATAACACTGTAGAAGAAAAATGTTAAAGATAATAATGAATACTAAATAGCAATGCTTTGATTTAAATTTGAAAATATCCAAAATAGGTATGGCTCGATGGCTCGAGCAATTATTTCATAAAAACAATGTGTCTTCAAAACAAAATTACTGAAAATATTCTAAATGCCTAGTATGGCTATAAAAACAAATTAGGCTAATTGCCAAGCTACCTAGGGACTCGGCGGGTCTGGGATGGTCTGGCAGTCTAATTCCTGAAAACAGCTCCCTTCTCCATAGTCCAAATAGTGAGGACTTCTTCCTCCTTCTCCTCAATTATCGCATTGAAATCCATATCATCGTCTTCCAAGAACAAGTTTCTCAGTATAGTCAACGTTTCTTCCTTTGCAGATCCCCATATTGTATCGGCCTGGTGAAAAGTCTGACTTAGGTGTGGTACCGACTGCTTGAGAGGGTAATAAATACCATGCCATAGAGGCGACCAATCATCATATTCCTACCAAGTGTACTGATACCCAAGTCCAAAGGTGGTACTGTGACGTTTCAACTGTATCAGTTTGGTAATGCCCTGGAGTTCCTTCCCAAGTCCTTTTTCGGGTTCATACCTAGACCATGCCAATATGCTTTCTATTTTGTTACTCCAACACTAGTCCTTCTCAATTGCGTTGACATGTTCAATGTGGTAACAAGTTTCTCTACCCAACCTTCTTCTATTTTCGATGACCGGGATAGTTTGGCTGGCGTAAATGAGCTTACTTTCATCTCCGTATGATTAACTCCTGATGGTTCCATTCAAACTTCACAGCTTGGTGTGGCATGGAAGCCATGATCCCAGCGGCATGTATCCAAGGTCGACCTAATAGAAGATTATAGGTAGTTGATATGTCTATTATTTGGAACTCAACATCGAACCAAGTTGGCCCCATCTGCAGGCAAAGGTTAATTTCCCCAATCGTGGCCCTTTGAGACCCATCAAAGGCTTTCACGTTCATTCTTCCTACCTGTGTCTTGTGGAATTTTTTCAGAGTAGTTAATGGACAAATGTTGAGGCTTGAACTCCCATCTATTAGGACCCTAGCAATGAATTTGTCTTCAATTTGTACCATGATATGTAGTGCCCTGTTGTGACTTAACCCTTCAGGCACTAGTTTATCCTCGTGAAAGGTGATCTTTTAACTCTCCAGTACTTGTCCTACCATGTTGGCCATTTCTCCACTGGTGATATTGTTGGGCATGTAAGCCTCGTTCAACACCTTCATCAAAGCACTCCTATGTGCTTCAGAATTTTGCAATACCGACAACATGGATATATGGGCAGGAGTCTTGTTTGAATGATCGACGATAGAGTATTCCCTCACTTGTACTTTCCTCCAAATATCATCCGGTCTCGTTTCAATGACATGTTCCTTGGTAGTAGCCTCCTTGCTTGATCCTCCCAAATTTTCGTGTGTATAGATCCTTCCAGTTCTAGGCATTCCCTGTGCGGCATCAGATTCTTCCATCTTTGCTTTTCCCTTTCGCCTAGCTTCAGCAACGTAATCCCAAGGTATAGCATTGGACATGAAAGGAGGTATGATTGTTAATGTCACTGTGAATGGTGTGGACACTTCTACCTCAAATGGAACAGGTGTGGCTATAGGTGATGTTACCTCAACCTCAAATGAAACTGATGCAGTTACCTCAACTTCGACCGACAATTGTATCTGTACCACAATAGGAGTGAGTGTAACTGTAGGTTTTAAGTCATTGCCTTCCCGAATAAGCCCGATTGACCCCTTAGGATCCCGTTCTTCATCTGTCTCTATCACATGTACCCCATCACACCTATGATTTGGAAGAGGATTGTTGCGCACGTTGGGTGCAGCTTCCTTCGCCTTATGACCTTCTTATCAATCAATGTCTAGATTTTATCTTTCAATGTCCAACACTTGTCAATAGTGTGCCCCTTCATACTGGAATGATATGCAAAAGTTTTATTTGGTTTGACCTATTGAGATGAATTCTCCATTGACACAACAGGAATAGGGGTGACATAACCAGTAACCTTCAATCTTTCGTATAGCTGGTCTATAGTTTCAGCAATGGCGGTGTATTATCTGGGTGGTTTGTGATCAAAGTTAGGTCGGGGGTTCTGGTAATTTGAACGAGTTATAGGTGAATGATAGTAGGCTGGCTAGGTGTTATAAGTATAATAGGTAGTGGCAGGTTGGGAATATATGAGAGGTGAGGGTTGATATGTAGGTGGAGGTGTTTGGTCTGTGAGTGGGGATTTTGGGCCTTGGACCACAATTACCGCCCCAACTTCTTTCATCTTTGATGTTCCCTCTGATTGTAATGCTTTGTTCGTGGCCTGCAGTGCCTTAAAATTTATCACCATCCCGCATTTGATACCATCTTCAATACTTTCTTCGAGTTGATGATATCGAAGAACTTATGATTCCCAATGACCATTAGCCTTTCATAATACTGTGGGTCATGTGCCCTGACAAAGAACTTGTTCATCCGTTCCTCTTCTAATGCTGGTCTGACCTTGGCTACTTTTGACCTCCGACGAGTAGCATACTCGCGAAAAGTCTCAGTTGGCTTCTTCTTTAGGCCCTAGATATAGAAGACATCTAGTGCATTCTCTGTATTGAACCTGAACTAATCCATGAATTCTGATGCCATGCTCACCCAATTGGGCTATTTCTTAGGATTCTGGCTTATGTACTAGGACAGGGCATCTCCAATAAGACTTCTCATGAAGATTTTCATTCGAATCCTTTCATCTTTTTTGACCCCCACGACCTTGTCAAAATCTCAAATGAACCCTGGGATCACCTGTTCCACCAAACATTTAAACTTGGAAGGTCTGTAACCCTCTAGCAGTTCCACATCTGGTTGTATGCACAAATCCCCGTAGTTTAGACCTTCTATTGCTTTGCCTCCTTCAACACCCTGAACGCGATCCTCGGCCATGTTCTTGATGAGCAGGTCCTTCTCAGTGGATTTTGGTGTATAGGAGATGGGTTGAGTGGAGTGAGGTACAGTTTCCATGTATATGGGGTTGTTTTGGTGTGTTCCAGGCATTTGGGTGTAGTGGTGATTATTGGTCGAGTTTTGAGGATCGGGAATAGGTTGTGGTATGTTCTGACAAGTGTGATAGGTAGTAGTTTGTGGGTACTGGGTTGGTTGATGGTGGTGTTGTGGAGGAGTTGGTACCGGTAGAGGACTGGGATTTTGAGGTGGTGCGGTGTATTGATGGGGTGCAGGAGGATTTTATGGACGTTGGTTTGGTATATTCTGAGGAGGTGCTGAGTTTTGAGCATTTTATTGGTTAATGTCTTGGACCTTTAGGTGAGGGAGAGGTTTTCCAAGTTGCGGACCTGCTCAAGTTCTCCTTGTAACTCTAGTATTTTCTGGTCTAATCGCAGGACCAACTCATTCTGTGCCGGAGTGGCTCCGACCATCTGAAGTTTCGATGTTCTCAGCATTTTCTTTTCGAATACCACTCATGTCATCCGTCATAGCTTTTCCCCTGTTTTTCGGATTACTTGGAGAAAGAGGAGGTGGAGGGCCTCTAGATCTGATGTAATATGCTGATGTTGCCAATATACAAACCAACCTTAGGGGGTGGGAATAATAAAATTAAAGAAAAACAAAAGGTAAACAAATTAGTAAGGATTCTGAAAAGTTGTTTTCGGTATTTAAACACATATCACAAGAATGTAAATTTGCATCCTAATTTGGAAGCCTCGTTGTGCTCGAGGTAGTCCTAGCAACAGATAGATTTGGAGAATTTCAGTGCTAATGATTGCCTCATTTCATTAATGTAAAAATAGATGAATCTAAAACGACACTAAATAAGATAAGTCACTAATGGCATTTGGCCTTGTTATATTTGAAAAGGAAAATAAACCTAATCTACTTGGTCCTAGAAGGACCTTCTCTAGGCTGGATACTTTTTTTTTATCGGATCCCCCAATTCACGCAGGTTCAGCAGTAGGTTTGCCCTTGCCAAATGTCCTCCTTCGCTTCCTTCAGTGTTCTGG
This sequence comes from Nicotiana glauca, assembly GCA_026770625.1. Taxonomy (NCBI): domain Eukaryota; kingdom Viridiplantae; phylum Streptophyta; class Magnoliopsida; order Solanales; family Solanaceae; genus Nicotiana; species Nicotiana glauca. The sequence goes on along the minus strand of MU670877.1, from coordinate 114,369 downwards.
CAATCGATGACTCTCTTCATCATCTTTCCTTCCAATTCCATCAGATTGTACTCCAGATATCTTAGCTTTCACTTGATTTAACAACCCTCTCCCTCCATTCATTGATTAGTTCCATATCGGTCTTGTGTCACTCCAGGTGTTCTGCCTCAGACTCGTGAACTCTTTTGCGCAGTTTGTTGTACTTCACTTAGGCCTCCGCAGCTTTGTCTATGACCCTATTTCCTGTACCAACCCTTGTCTCGAATATCCCTCCTATGTTATCATCCAACCATGAAGGGTAGAAGTACACGTGACCGGCGTGATACCGATCCAGCTCAATGGTATCCTTTTCCATGATAATCTTCAAGTGCCACATGTGTTGTGCTTCACTTTTGTATGGAATGGCGTCACCCTAAAAATCGGCTATGAATTGACTCATTTTAGAAACTCTTGGTATGACCTGCTTCCTGCCTGCCTGTCTCATAAACTTGACGGGAGCATAAGTGTATATGACCTTTAACCCGATCAATATCAAGTGTGAAACATCCCTAGATCTGATAATGAACTTGCCGGTGGGGAACTATTCAAACATCCATTGGACCTGATCTTCGGTCAAATTGTTGAAAAACTGTACCCATCCTGTAATATCTTCTGGTTGAGCAAACTTTTCTGGGATATAGGTCATTTTCTTAGGATGATGGAAAGCTATGTGAACATTTCATGGCCTTCGCAAAAGCTCTTGACGGTATTGAACTTTTTGGAGATGTTCTAGCAGCCAAACTTGTAGTAGCAGATTGCAACCTTCACAGTGTTTGTACCTTTTCTGACAGCATTTTAAGGCTCGGTATATGTCTGCTACGATCACAGGGACAATGGTATATGTCTTCCCCTCGATCCCATCCATCAAGGTTTTAGCTACCATGGTCAGTATGTTGTGGATTCTGTCCCCTTGGATTGGGAACACTAACATACCCAAGAAATAGACGATGAACAAAAAAACCATGCGGTGGATCCAACCCAAGGAAGTGATGGAGAATTCATCATCAAAAATGCGATAAGCTTTGTTGTGACCATATCGTTCATATAGGAAGTCGAAAGGTATGTAGGAATTTTTTAGGCAATCCAAGTCATCATTCTTCTTTAATCACATCATTTTCGGAAACTCTCTAGTAAAGCGACTTTCCGGCACCAATAAACCAGGACTGTCCAAAGGTAGCCTAGCGAATCCCTCTATTTCTTCCAAGAGAGGAGTCATTTCTATGTTTCCAAAGCGGCACACAACTCTTTCTTTGTCCCAGAACATTGTAGCAGCTTCGATTAACATGTTGTTTGGCTGAAGGTTCAATAAAGAAGACAAATTTCCCAAGACCCTTTTCACATGATTCTTATCACTTGACGGAAGATCCTCCCACAAATCTAGCAACAATGGTGTTATGTAATGGACCATGCCGAACCTAGGGACTTCGTGCCTCATTTTCTGCAAAACAAATATGGTTAGGCCCTTTTCTCTAGATCCGACTATTTATACAACAATGATTAGCGTATTGGCACTTACATATCCAAAATTAATGGACACAATCGTGGTGGCATCCGTTGGGATTATGAAAAACCTATTGGACTTTTGGACGAGGCTTGTCTTAAATGGTTATTATATGGACAGCATATTAACTCAACTAGGTTTGACCATGATGCATGTACAATTAATCAGAGTAAGGTTTCTAGAGAGGTCTAGACTAATACCCTCAAGCGGACAACTTAAGGGGGAAAGGCACGGAACCATCGACTGCACCACTGGTCGACTAGTTTTATCGAATTCACCTTTCCGGATTTAAAGGGTGATATATAGGAAGGGCGCAAACACTCATCAAGCATTGTTGTAGGATTGATTACGCACGAGTGAAATATGATATTGAGCATGATTTATGCAACAATAAATAGCATGTTGTCACGTATTTGCACATTAAAAGAATGATAAATGCAGTATTTAATAATTGAAAGACGCAATTAAGAAAGAAAACAAGGAGACAAGTCAATTTATGTAATAAAGGAAATCATAAATGCTTGAAAAATAGGCAATTAAATCCAAATAAGGGGAAAGGAGATGGGTGCACATGTATTAACAGAATAAAGCATGTTCAAGACTAATTCGCAAAAACAAGTTTGTTATGGTATGAGCCTAAAAAAATTCCCCAGAAGAGTTTCCATGCTATCGCGCACCCTTTTTCCTCGCAGAGTCCGAGTTTCGACATTTTTTTGGACAACTCCTTTTCCTTTTTAGGAATTGGGTATGAGATTTGAAGAGTCGCCACCTAACGGATTTAAGGTGCATTAGGGCACCTAAAGCAAATAACTCATAAACCACTTTCAATTACCATAGATTGGGTAAGGGCTCGAAATAACCTTGAAGGGAAGGTGTTAGGCACCCCTCGAGATCCACAATGTTGGGTCCCAGCCAAACTCGAATTAGGTGAATTAGTCATAATCAATTTAAACAAATAGAGATTATTTAAACGGGAAGAAAGGAGTTCCTAGGTTTATTAGCCTATAGGATCACTTGTGTGCAATACTTGGTAAACTTTCCTCAAATAGAAGTGTTATGCGTAGCATTAGCGCGCAGGTCATCATATCTTTTACTACCCGATTACCCTTCCCTTAATTGTTACCTAAGTGTTCTAACAACATCGAATGCGTATCCTATGCGTGCGCTACCCGTCCCTTGCCTGTGGCCCTGGAGGTGTTTAGGACCTCTATTTAAGGAAGTTCTTCTAGATTCACCTATGTTGTTTTAAAAGGAGAAAACTGAGCGACAAACAAAAAGCCAAATAGGACTATCACTTAAAGATGCAATTAAGGGGGATCATATTTACCTCCACAAATAGACAAAACAAATGCACGCCTCAAGCAAACAGTTTTAAATAATTTAAAGTCCTATAGCAGGATATCTAGATGAGCACAAAATATGCATCAGTTTTATTAAGGCGATGAAGTAAATACCTAACTAGTTTGCCTACGGATTTTATTACTTCCTGAATCTGGGCAGTTTACAAGCAGCCAAACAAACACAATTTTCTGGCAATTTCAGGGTTTTAATTATCCTACAGGCTTGCCTAGGTAATAACCGGCAGTATCCTATAGGCATGATATCTAAAGGTATTATAAACCAGTGACTAGTTTAAACAGGTAGATTTTATCCGTTTAGACCCTATTGGTATGTTGTCTACTTGCTGAAAATGATCACAAGCATTATAGAATTGATTTTACATGTTTATATCTATGATCACAAGCATTACAAAAAATGATCACGAGCATTATCTCTATACTAGTTCCTTATAGGCATGATATCTAAATGCGGACATTAATTTTTGAAACCTCATAGGCATGGTATCTAGATGACTTTAGTTCTTATAGGCAGGATCTCTATTATTCATGCAGAGGCAGAATTCTTGGAGCGCATTGACAAGGAAAAAGGTTATTCAAATAGTTAATATCCTATAGACATGGTTGCTAATGCACATTGGATTGAAAAAATACGTGCAAGTCCTATTAAACAGGATGTCTAATGTGTAAAAATAAACGTAAAGCCCTATAATAGGATTTCTAATATGCAGAGGTGCAGCACAAAATCAAAACAATAATACACAATCAAGTCCCATAGGCATGTTCTCTACCCAATTCCAACAGAGATATTTAAAAAATCCCTCTCAGCTTTTACTAATAACCCCGGTATTTGTTTTTACAAGAATTATTATACAGACCAATATAAATAAATTACATAATGAAAATCACTACACTATAGAGAGCCTTCATAGACCCAAAATCAACTTGGAACCAAGCCTCCAAACATAGCACCTCTGAGCATAGTGGTAGTCCATTCATAACACATAAAGCTAGTTCTTGGTGTTCAAAGATCCCAAGGGCCTCAGGGACCCTGGGCAGTGCTCATACCAGAATCAGATGTTCAACACACAGTTCATAAAGGATTGGAAACCAGCCCCAATGTGTCAGAGTTCATAGGAGTCTCATGGACCTTAGGCAGTGCTCACACTAGGGTGATAGGACCCTAGATATCTAAGAGTAAGAGTTGAAAATAGTGTATAAAAGTAGGAAGTAGTTTTAGGAAAGAAAACAGCTTGGATTTTAGAAGTGCATAGAAACAAATTACCAGATTACAAGAACCATAAGCAACACACATTTAGTAGAAGGAGTTCAGCCATGAACTCCAGCAATCAAACAACAGACAGAGCAATATGACAATTAATTTGAACAAGGTTTCACATGGCCTTAATCTATTATCTATTACTAAGAAAACAATATAGGCATATATTAATCAGAGAACAACATGCTGGGATCAACTTACTGATCAAGAAAATCATACAGAAAGGTAGCAGAAGTTATGAGCATAGAAATCATGAATTAATTAGGAGTTTGTTAAGGGTGAACACTTAAAACAAGATAGAAATCATGCTAGTTGAGAAACAAATAGACATAGGTGTAATTACATAAAGACAAACATGCAAAAAACAAGAAGCACATAGGTCTAATTTCATGGAAGTAGACATGATGATTAAGATCAATAAGCACGAAGCTCATAGGTCTGGTTATATAGCATATTGAATGATAGCAAAAGTGGAGACATACCAGTTAGGAAATAGCAAACAAGAAGTTGAAAGTATGCAGAACCCAATAGTCTAGCCTTGGCTTTCAGTCGGCTAGATAAGGTAATAAACACAAGTAACAGAAAGGTTTGAGAGCAAGAGTTTTTTTGTGTGTGTATGTTTCTTTCTGAGTGTGTTCGTGTTTTTGAAAGAAATCAGAATGGAGTTTATATAGAATTCAGCAGAGAAAACAATTAATGCAAGAAAATTAAAGTTCACAAATAAGGCAAGCAAATACAATCAGCCAGTTAATCTGGGCTAAACTTGATCAAATAATTCCACAAAATTCAAAAAACACCCCCTTAAATTGGGGAGAATCAATTAACAACTCAGATTGGGATTCAAATAAGGCAGGAAATAAATCATAAGTTGGTTAGAGCAAATAAAAGCCTAGAAATAAAGCTAATAGATTAATTAAGGCAAGTAATCCATTAGACGTCACAAATAAGGAAAATAGGTAAAATCACGAGGAAGTACTGATTTTAACAGAAAAATATAATTCGAACCATAAATATAATCAGTCAATCTATTTTGGTTGACAGAGATAAACAATAATGAAAAAAATTGAAGTAATCAGTGCTATAAGCATAGAAACCTAGGGTTTAAAGCATATACAGAAAAATTAGTTAAACTAGTAAAGATAATCAGATTCAAACACTTAGGAGTTTTAAAACCTTTTTGGAGAGAGCCTAAAGCAAAACCCTAATTTCAGAAAACATTGGAATCGATTAGTAATAAGGAAGAACAAAAGGTTTTTGAAAGAGAAATACCAAATAACACTTAAAAACGCTTTCGATCTACAAGGATCTGAACAGACCGAAGTAGTATAAGATTAGGGTTTTTTTTAAATGACAGAGATGAAAGAAAACCTGGTTTAAAACCATAGATTCGAGCCATAAACACGAAGATAATGGTACTCACAAACGAAAATGGACATATGTAGCTTATGAAAAGGTTTTAACAAAATCTAAGTTGAATCTCTTCGAGATTCTTTCATAAATCAACGTAGTCGAACAACCAGAAGAGGTGAGAGGCTAGACAAGGCAATAAATCACTAGATGACCCCATATCTGGTCAAGAATCGAAGGGGTTTGGGGGAGTTTTTGAGTGAGGATGATCTAGGGTTTGAGGGTGTCTGAGAGAGAAGAGAGGAAGAGAGGATTCAGAGGTGGCACAAATGAGAGAATGAGTAGGGTTTGGGGGTCGTTGGGTTAAAAAAGGAAAGAGGTAACGTGGACCGTTGATCTCAGAGATCAACGACCACGATTAGAGAGGGTTCTTGGTCGGGTAAGGGTTATTTAGTTTGGGCTGAGACAGATTGGGCTGGTGTAATTGGGTTAGGTCTGAAAATGATTAAGGAAAAGGGGCTATTATTCAAATACCCAATTAATTGATAAAATAATTTATAAAAATAGGTAAAAATGATTAAAAATGATTTTTATGCATGAAGATAATTTAAAACAATTACTTAGCATTATAAAAATATAAAAGGTTATTTTCTTATAAATAAGGTAATTATGAACACATGGGCTATTGTTGCAAAGTTATTGCAATTATCACCCTAACATGTACATATGACTATTTGTGAAATAATCAAATCTCAGTATAAATATAAAAAATTAAAATTAAGCAAATAAAAGTAACATCAGGCTGTTTGTGATGCAATTAGCAATTATTTGGATAATAAAATGCTAGAACAAATTAGTAAAAATCCTTTTAAATTTACAGAAAATTATGAAAAAATATTGGTTGTTATTCATGCACTATTTTGAAAGTATATATACATTTTTAAAATATGTGAGGGAAAAATTGGGTATCAACAAAAGTCAACATAAGTCAACACCCCGGCTCAATTGGTACGAACCCAAAATTTGGTCCAAAACCCGATTATCCATTCACCCCCGAACCCGGTTATGTAATTGTTTCGGAATATGACCTAAATTTGAGGTTTAAATCCCCAATTTATCAAATCCTTAGTTTCTACCTAAAAACCAACAATTCCACCATGAAAAATCTTGTATAATATAGTGAAATATTGAAACAAATGAGTTATAATCACTTACCAATGATTTGTTGAAGCAAAGTTCTTTAAAAAAAATTGCCTCTAAGGTTTTAGGTTTTAAATATTTGAAGAATGGGAGAAAAATCCCGTCTAAGTTATATTTACTCAGCTGCAGATGTCACAACTGTGACCTGGGCTTCCCAAATGCGAAGCCCGCAAATGTGAAACTCCCACATTTTTTCGGCCTTCGCAAATGCAAACAAGATGATCGCCAAGGCGGAACCTGAGGATCGCAAATATGACCCATGTCTTCGCAAATGCAAAGAATCCCCTTCCCTAGATCACTTCGCAAATGCGAAGAATATTTTGCAAATGTGAAACCTGTGTGGCCCAGTTTCTCTGCGCATTTGCGATGAGAAGGTTGCAAATGTGAACCCCTCAGCAGTCGCAAATGTGATGCCTGATCTCGCAAATGCAAGATCAGAGGCCTACAACAACATCTGATACACCAGCAACTTCTCAAGGTCTACTTTCACTTTGTAGCCTATCCGAAACTCACCTGAGCCCATGGGGCTCTAAACCAAAATTGCATATTAGTCTAAAAATATCATACGAACTTGCTCGCGCGATCAAATCGCCAAAATAACACCTATAACTACGAATTTAGCACCAAATCAAATGAAATTTTCAAGAAAACTTTGAAACTTCTGATTTCTCCACCGGACGTCCGAACTACGTCAAACCAACTGCGTTTCTCACCAAATATTACATACAAGTCATAAATGTGATAGTGGACCTATACCGGGTTCCGGAACCAAAATATTCTGGAACCTGATATCCAAGAAGTCAAACATTTCAAATACATTTAGCCTTTAACAATCAAATTTCGACAAGGTCTAATATCTCGAGCTAGGGACTTCTGATTTTGATTTCGGGCATACGCCCAAGTTCCAAATCATGATAGGGACCCACCGAGACTGTCAAAATGTGAATCCGGATTCGCTTACCAAAAATGTTCACTGAAGTTAACTGAAATAAAGTTTTAGGCAAATTTCTATTATTCTTATCAACTTTTAACATAAAAGCTTTCTGGAAACATGCCGGGACTGCACACGCAAATCGAAGAGGGAAAAAATGAGATTTTTAAGGCTTAAAATTAAAGCATATAATTGAGTTCTAAAACATAAGATGACCTTTCGGGTCATCACATTCTCCACCTCTAAAACAATTGTCCATCCTCGAACGGACATAGAAAAGTACCTAAACTGGTGAAAAGGTGGGGATATCTACTCCGCATATCTGACTCGGACTCCCAAGTAAGCTACCTCGACAGGCTGACCTCTCCACTGCACTCGAACTGAAGGATAACTTTTCGACCTCAATTGACGAACCTGCCAGGCTAGAATAGCCACCGGCTCTTCCTCATAGTTCAAATCCTTATCCAATTGGATAGAGCTGAAATCTAATACATGGGATGGATTACCATGATACTTCCGGATCATGGATACATAGAACACCAGATGAACTGCTGATAAACCAGGTGGAAACGCGAGCTTGTAGGCCACCTCTCTCACTCGCTCAAGAATCTCAAAATGCCCGATATGCCAAGGGCTTAATTTGCCCTTCTTTATGAACCTTATCACACCCTTCATAGGTGATACCTGAAGAAACACTCTCTCCGACCATGATTGCAACATCACAAAATCTACGGTCGGCATAACTCTTTTGCATGGACTGAACTATGCGAAGTCGATGCTGAATAATCTTGACCTTATCCAAGGCATCCTATACTAAGTCTGTACCCAACAACTGAGCCTCCCTTGGGTCAAACCATCTTACTAGCGATCGGCACCGTCTACCATACAATGCTTCATAGGGAGCCATCTGAATGCTCGACTGATAATTATTGTTGTAGGCAAAATTCGCTGGCGGCAAGAACTAATCTCACGAACCTCCGAAGTCTATAACACAAGCGCGGAGCATATCCTCTAATATCTAATTAGTGCACTCGGACTGCCTATCCATTTGAGGATGAAATATTGTGCTCAACTCAACTCGCATGCCTAACTCACACTGCACTACCCTTTAGAAATGCGAGGTAAACTGCGTACCTCGATCAGAAATGATAGACATGGGCACATCGTGAAGACGGATGATCTAGCCGATATAAATCTTTGCTATTCACTCTGAAGAATAAGTAATTGCCACAGGAATGAAATGGACTAACTTGGTTAGCCTATCCACAATGACCCAAACTGCATCGAACTTCCTTTGAGTCTGTGGGAGTCCAAAAACGAAATCCATAGTGATACACTCCAACTTCCACTTAGGTATCTTTATCTTCTGAAGCAAATCACCAGGTCTATGATGGTCATACTTTACTTGCTGACAATTTAGACACCGAGCTACATGTGGAACTATATCCTTCTTCATCCCTCTCCACCGATAACGCTGCCGCAAGTCCTGATACATCTTAGCGGTGTCCTGATAATAGAATATCGAGATTTGTGAGCCTCCTCCAAAATCAAATCACGAAGTCCATCCACATTAGGTACACAAACACGACCCTGCATCCTACAAACTCCATCATCTCCAACTGGAACCTACTTGGCATCACTGTGCTGCACTATGTCCCTAAGGAGAAGCAAATGAGGGTCATGATACTGTTGTGAGCACATAATTTTTGACCTATATGAATTACTCATATAAAATCAAAGAAAATAGTTTTTTTTCAATTATTTGATATTTTATAGGATTTTTTTAGGATTTTATTGATTGTTTGTAGTTTGTGCACATTTCATTTTGTTTTAAAACGACCACAAAAAATGTCAAAAAATACCATGTATTGCATTTAGGTTTTGTTTTTATAGTTTTAGGATTAATTAGTTAATTATTTATTTTATTGAAAATAAAAATACAAAAAATAGCTCATGTTTTACATTTTTGTTTTTAATTCTTAGATTAGTGATTTTTTTGTTTTAAGTTTAGGATAAAGTAATTGTTTAAAATTAATAATTAGATATTTGGCTTAATTTTACAATTTAGATTAGTTTAGGAATTTAACTTAGAATTTTGAATTAAAGAAAAAGAAAAAAAAGCAAAAAGGAATAAAAGGGGTAATTGAAGAAAGGGGTTTTAATATGAATTTGGGTTAATGTTTATACCAAAATCGGCCCCCATATCTAGGCCCAAAATAGCCTTACCCGGTCCATCCCCCACTTATATGAAACGACGCTGTTTCATTTTTAGATCAATCTCAACCCACCATTATTTCCCAATCCAACGGCCATGAACTCCCTACCCTATTACCTTATAACTATCCGAAGACAGACCCCCTAAAAGCCCCCCACTCTTCGTCTCTCTCACCTTCGCCCTAAATCGTTGCCAGAAATCGTCTACGACAGCGGCGACACCCCAAACTCCACAAAAATTATACACAGTAATCCCCTTTCCCTACCCTTTCCAAATCTCCAAGCAATCACCTCCAAATCCTTACCAAAACCTTCAAAGTTTAGATCTAAATTCGGAATTCCAAAATCCTAAATCACCCAAACGGCCCCAAAATCACACTCTACATCCCTCACACCCCTCTGAACCCTAGACTACTGTCAAGTTCCCGAGAATCTCAGCCAATTTCTTCAAATCTTTTATCTGAAATCTTTTGAACCTTAATCGTGTACCCTTCTCTTTTTTGTGTAGTTTTCTGGCCAGAGTTTGGGCATTTGAACCCCAAACTTTCATTAGCCGACTGTTCTTGTTGAGAACATTCGGTTAATATTAGTTCAATGTACATTTTACCCTTTTTCCAAAGCTTGGTCAAGACTCATCTAGATTGATCCTGTTTGGCTTAAAAGAACGAATATAGGTAAATTTTTTTTACCCTTTTCTTTATTTTTCCTCTTTTTGGTTGATTCCCCTTCATGTTAATTGTTTCTGATTTAGCCGCTTGATTTAGGTTCTCTTTTCTTTTCTTCTACTGTTAGTTTCATTAGTTACATATTTTAGATTTCATCATTAGGAATTTAATTTGTCTAGGTTTAGCATTTTAGTTTCTGATAATCCATTTATTTTATTTTTTTCCCTTTCATGTTTGTTCTTCTTTTCTCCATATTTCTAGATTGTGCTCATATGTTACATTCAGTTGTTTTTTTTATGTCAGTTAGAATAGTTTACTAAATCCCCAAAGGTTAGTCAAATATTTGTATGACCTATTTCTCGATTAACTTTAAAAAAACCTTAGCCTTAGTCTGTTTAATCTGTTTAATCTGTTTAATCTGTTTAATTGAAGATAATTAGGATTATTACTAGGTTTTATTTGCATCGAGCATTCTGCATTTTATTAGTTGTTTAGAATTAGTTGGCTAAACTTTCTTTTAGGTTTAAACCTTTGAATTGAAGCCTAAAATTTAGTTTAATTTCAAAAAAATAAAATGCAATACCCTAGGCAACCTAATCACTTGGCTGTTTCTAGAAGGTCCTAAAACAGGTTGGAATTTAATTGGAGTCAGAATATAGGTCAAAATTGAAATAATCAGTAATTGTAAGGGTAAAATTGGGTTGTATATAGGTTAAATATTATAAGGTTCTAGGTCTTTGGACAGTTATCCCCATTTTTAGCAAAAGATGCTGAAATTATGTGGGAAAAAGGACAGACAGCTATAAAAAGATGATGTACTATTCTGAATTTCAGAATTTTAGGTTAGCATATGCTTTGTTGATGCCATTTTTAAAACACTCTATAAAAGGAAAGCATTCCCTCATTCACAGACACACATTTATCAATATTTTTCTACACAAAAGGTTCTGAAAATCACACAGATACTGCTTTGAAAATTCATACTAATTCTGAAAATACCAAGATGAACACAAAAATACTCTAAAAAACTAGTTTATTTAGATGGGATTTCTCGTTTAAAGCTGGTTGATTTGGGTTGATTTTCTGGGTGGTTTTCTTGCTTGCTACTCTAGTAATCCTGTTGTTCTATTTGCTGTTGCTTTTCTTCCAAGAGATTTATTTTCTCTTCTCTTTTCTTGTCTCGACACCGGTTTGACCTCTGTGAATCATTGTGATGGCACCTAGTTTCTACGACTAGGTAAGCCTAACAATATGGAATATAAACAACAATTGCGGAAGAAATAATTTAAAACCAAAATAGTAAAATAAGACAGTGTTTAAGGTGCCGCTCTGCACATATAATAACAACTCTCAAAGTTAACAAAATTCCCAAAATTCGAAATCTTACAAATCACAAGCTAAGGGATACATAAGAAGCTCTAACTCCGGAAATGTCTAAACAAAGGAAAATACTGAAAGGGCTGTACTTATTACAGAAAGATAGAAAGGGACTCCTCAGTCTGCGGACGTAGCAGGTATACCTCGAAGTCTCTACAGAAATGCCTCCTTCCAAGGCTGACAGAACTAAGTAGGAGTACCTGGATCTGCACAACAAAAATATGCAGAAGAGTAGCATGAGCACACGACAGCGGTGCCCAGTAAGTATCAAGACTAACCTCGGTGGAGTAGTAACGAGGAACAGTCAAAACACCTACCTGTCTAATAAACAGTACAATTATAAGAACAGCGGATCATGATATATATACATTAATATAAGGGCTGTACGAAATGACCAACAATGCTACAAATCTTAATAAGGGAAGATAGCAACAAATAACAACAAAAATATTAAGAATGACGACACATAAGAACGGACAAAAAAAACACAACCCAAATCCTAAAGTCACAATACTGTAAAGGGAAGACAAAACAATAACTCAGGTCCTACGACAGTGTTCTCATCATGTCTTATCCAACAATTCGCACGAATTACCGAATCTTGGGCAATTTTAACTAATGAGTCCCTGTACCTGAAATCTAACAACTGGCATCATGTGCCCTCATCAGCCTCATGGTCATACTGACAACTCAGTTGCTAACTAGGACCACACTCGCATATATGATTAGTAACGAGGGCGTACATCTATGCTTAGCAAAATCAGGAGGACTTTACGTACAATACGGGTGTTCAACTACGTATATGCTTGTACAAGTTCTTTAACATAATTTCTACCAGCTGATAAGCTGAGAAGAGGAAAGGCAGCACATACAATGTTTCCTCACAATGTGAGGCAACGATTCCATAATTGGTAGTTCAACAACAAGGAAGTTAACATGAATCAAATAATTTCAAATAAGGAATGTCAACTAAACATAGGATATCTAAACTTCTATCAAATTTGCGCAAGTTACGAAGGATATACAACAATTTCAATTGAGGATAAGCAACAGGAAGATAATCATAACCTCAATTAAGACTAAATAATTACATGAGAGATAATAATGATTTCCAATAAAGACAAGTAGTTATGAAAGATAATCGTGACAATAGAAGGGGTAAAGATCTTCAATCTAGCAAAGTAAGAGTCAATTAGGCAATAAGAATGAACCACAAAGCAATTAATTCCAAGTAAAACATATGGAGGTGAAACTAGTAATAGAGAAATTTAATCATATCAAGAACAACTTCATACTCAGCGAATATAAGGACCTAAGAACCTAAGAAGGCCAATTTTTCCATAAATAAGTACGAGCACGCACTTATCACCTCGCGTACATGGATTACAATCAATAGAGAAGACTCCAATCCTAAGGGGATGTCCCCCACTCAAGGTATTGCAAGATACTTACCTCGAACTGGCTTAAAATTAACTAGAAACCACGTTCTTGCCACGAGTAATTGACTCCAAATGGCCCAAATCTATTCAATTTCATAATGTAAATATCACTTCAAGTAACTGATTCTACAATTAAATTCTAAGCAAATACACGAAATTATGTAAAATGACCAAAATGCCCCTCAGGCTCATGCCTCGGAATCAGATAAAATTTATATTTTCATAATCCTCACACTCTCACGAGTCTAACCATATCAAAATTATCCCAATATGATATCAGATACCCAATCAAAACCCAATCTCTAGGTCTAAGAACTTTTCCCCTAATTCCTACCAAAATTCCGAAATTAAAGGATGAATTTAAGATAAGATTCATGGAAATTAGTCTAAACAGAGTAAGAATCATTACCCAAGTAGCCCAGGTGAAAATCCCTTAAAAAATTGCCAAGAACCGAGCTCTAGAAGACAAAATATGATAAAAATGGCGAAACCCTCAACTTTGGGATATATTATGTCTGCTTATGTATTTGTGCATTGCGATCGTGGGAGAAGAGTCGCGATCGCGTAGAAGAAATTTTAAGGCTGCCCAGGTTGCTCATCATGAATGCGATGATGAGCTTGCAAACGCGGAGAAGAGAAATGCGAGGCTTTGCGATCGCAAAGGGAGAGACGCAAACGCGAAGAAGAAGAATGCAGGGCTTCGCGAACGCGAAGAAGGATTTTGAGGTGGTCAGCAACAATGCATCGTGAATGCTAGAGGCTATTTGCGATCGCGATGAAGGATATTAGAAGAAGCAAATACCAGTTCTAAAATGGGAAAAAACGATCCGTAGCCCATCTGAAATACACCCGAGGCTCTCGGGACCCCGTCTAATCACACAAACCAGTCACATAACCTAACACAGACTCGCTCGAGGTTTCAAATCACACAAAACAACACCAAAACGACGAATCAAACCATAAATTGAACTTTCAAATCCTCAAATTTCAAAACTCGTACCGAAACCTACCAAATCAAACCGGAATGACGCCAAATTTTGCAGACGCGTCCAAAATGACATAAAGGAGCTGCTCCAACTCTCGAAATCACATTCCGGCCCTGATATCACAAAAGTCAACTGTAGCTCAAACTTCTTCATTTTCCAAACTTCCATTTTTCCAACTTTCGCCGAAATGCCTTAATTTACCCTACAGACTTCCAAATCTGAATCCAAACGTGCTTCTAAGTCCAAAATCACCATACGAAGCTGTTGAGATCATCCACGACCCATTCCGGGGCCGTTTACCTTAAAGTACAATTCAGGTCAAATTTTCACCGTTCAAACTTCTAAACTAGATTCCTTCTTCCAATTTGTCTCTAAACCATCCGTTAGCTGAATTCCACCAAGCACCCAAGTCGATACTCATATTTTGAAGCTGTTCCAGACTTCATACCACTAAATGAAACTTAATTTCTCAAAATGATCCGTCGGGTCGTTACATCCTCCCCCTCTTAAAACCAACGTTTGTCCTCGAACGTGCTAAGATTCGCCTCGAAGTCCTCAAATCACTGAGTGCACACTTCCAACATACACCCGCGGGTGATCCTACATCACCCCAATCCACATAAATATGACAAAACCATCTCAACTGAAATTTAGCCTTTCTAGCAATACCAATAAGCCTTAAAACCCGAATTCTCACCTTCCATCCATTTCCAAAAGACCCGATTCTAATTCCATGCCCGACATCAGTCTCAACCAACTACTTCAATTCGTGCCAACAACCACGGGGTATAACCACACAACATGAGACATCACACATAGGCCCACAATAACATTTTTTATAACAATACTGGACAGAGATCAAATCCGCACCGGCCATAAGCCTAATATTCAATAGAGAACTCTTTTCAAACCTCCACAACACTAGCGATGATACAATAACCATGAAAACCACATAACTAAACACCCGAATAACCAAATGTCAGCTAATACCAATAGGCACACACCCCACAAGCTAAAACTCAACAAGCACATAACGAATATGGGAAGGGAAACACATAAGGGACCTATCAAACAAGTCAGACAAGCATGAATTTTCTATCAACACTAATCTACAAAAGAATCTAACGGGAAAGAATTAAAGCATATAAAAAGAATCACAAGGATCTTATACTGATATAGCTCTCGCCGCGGTACACAGCCCGGTCTCAACACATCAATTCACATCAGATCACAAGGGTCCTACCCTTAACTATGAAACACAGGTAGGGTACACATCAAGCCATCTAGAAACTCTCACTAGATCAATTCCGTCAACAAAATCATAACATGGACTGGCTCCCACACCGGTGGAGCATAAGAAATCACAGCTCACAACCAAGGATACTCAGAAATCACATCAAACCTACCGAAACAGACAATAAGAATTCTACTACTAGTATCATAACTCCTGACAACGGTTAGAAATAGACGATAGACACGGTTATCACTCATAGAACCTCCCAACAGGATAATCACATAAACATAGTGCAAATCATGAAACGCGCCCATAAATGGAGCAAAAAATAAGGGACCTCACCTTGATAAGAAAAACTGTAATGAACTACCGATAATGCCCCTCTATAACAAATCGAATTCTTAGCTGAATGACATTCAACTGGCGCACCGGCCTCAAGCCCACTATATGAAACACATTAATGAGCCGGTCCTCCCCCTCTTGGGTGCCCTCTACTTGACTTAATACCTCACTGTGACACATCGGTCCGAAGTCTGGGATAATCTCTCACCATATGGCTAGTATCTCCACACTCAAAGCACCCTCTCTACTGACGAGATGGTGGGAACTGTGCGGCGGGTACTCCAAGGTCCATGAACACCTGAGTCACCATGCAAATCCTGAAGTGCAAACTAAACTGGCTGACCCGTAAAACCTCTACCATGACGCACCCTGCCTCCAAAATAAGGACCAGTATTTCTTCCCGGCCTACGAGGCCTCCTCACCTCCTCAATCTCTCTCTCCTGATCTTGTCTGTCCTCTCTCTCGTGACCCCCATGTCCTGTCTCTCCCTAGCATGCATACCCTCTATCCTCCTAGTAATGTTCACCACCTTCTGATAAGAAATATCTATCTCTAACTCACGAGCCATGCTAGACTTGATACTAGGAATGAGCCCCTCAATAAATCGGTGAACCTTTTCGCAAATAGTAGAAACCAAGACTGGGGCATGTCTAGCCAAGCTGGTGTAACAGACAATATACTCCGAGACGGTCATAGCACCCTGGTGCAAATGCTCAAACTACGTGCGCCATGTATCCCTGAGTCTCTGAGAGACAAACTCTCTTAGGAGCATATCTAAAAACTGGGTCCAAGCCAATGAAACTGCCTCATCTGGACTGTCTAACTCATATGTGCGCCACCAATCATAGGCGGCTCCTCGAAGCTGGAAAGTAATATAGGAAACCTCGCTCGATCCTGAGATTCCATAGTACGGAGAATGTGGTAACACTCATAAAGATATCCCAGAGCATCTTCCAATGCTAGACTATTGAACTCAAGAGGCTTGTACCTCTTGAACCTCTCAAGCCTTAGCTGCTCCTGCTCGTAAGCCGCTACCATACCCTCGAGCTAAACTATCACTATAGGCGGTGCAGGCAGGAGTATGGGCGGCTGGAATCTGTGCTCCTCCCCCGGCCTGGGGATGCGGCTCCAGCAAGGGGAAGCAACGCCGCTTGAGACAAAGTAGTGTACGTGCTCATGAACTATGTCAAAGACTCTTGAAGGGCTGGAGTAGTAGTAACAATAGGCGTGTCAAGTGCCTGCTCTCCGGCTGGATCAGATAGTGGTACCTCAGCGGTAGCTTGTGCAGGTGCTCTAGCTGTACCACGTGCGCATCCTCGGCCTCTACCCCGGCCCCAACCTCTGACGGCTGCAGCAGGGGCGCGAATGCCTGATCACCTTGGGTAGTACGTGTCCTCACCATCTATGAGAGAGTAGAAGATAAAGGTTTAGGATTGTGATGTCAAAAATCTCGCACGATAGAGAAATCAAATGAAGTGGAATTTTTCTAACGATTACATAGCCTCTCGCAGATAAGTATAGATATCTCTGTACCGATCCACGAGACTCTAATAAACCGGCTTGTGGTTTGTGACTCCTATGAACCTAGATCTATCATACCAACTTGTCACCACCTCAGTTCGCCCTCTATGAACGATCGTGACGACACCTAGTCTCTACGACTAGGTAAGCCTAACAATGCTGAACATAAACAATAATTGCGAAAGAAATAATTTAAAATCAAAATAGTAAAATAAGATAATGTTTAAGGTGCCGCTCGGCACATACAATAATAACTCTCGAAGCTAACAAAATTCCCAAAACTCAGAATCTCACAAATCACAAGATAAGGGATACATAAGAAGCTCTAACTCTAAAAATGTCTCAATAAAGGAAAATAGTGAAAGGGCTATACTTATTACAGAATGATAGAAAGGGTCTCCTCGATCTACGGACGTAAAAGATATACCTCGAAGTCTCTACAGAAATGCCTCCTTCCAAGGCTGACAGAACTGAGTGGGAGTACCTAGATCTACACAACGAAAATGTGCAGAAGAGTCGCATGAGAACACAACAGCGGTGCCCAGTAAGTATCAAGACTAACCTTGGTGGAGTAGTGACGAGGAACAGTAAGGGATGTACGCAATGACCAACAATACTACAAATATCAATAAGGGAAGAGAGCAACAAGTAACAACAAAAATATTAAGAATAATGACACATAAGAACGAACAAGAAAACCATAACCCAAATCCTAAGGTCACAATACCGTAAAAGGAAGAGAAAAAAATAACTCAGATCCTACGACAGTCTTCACATCATGTCTTATCCAACACATCCCACGAATTACCGAATCTCGGACAATTTCAACTCCTGATTCCCACTACCTAAAATCTAACAGCTGGTATCCTGTGCCCTCATCAGCCTCACGATCATACTAATAACTCACTTGCTAACTAGGGCCACTCTCGCATATATGATAAGTAACGAGGGCGTACATCTATGCTTAGCAAAATCAGTAGGACTTAAAGTACAATAGGGGTGTTCAACTACATGTATGCTTGTGCAAGTGCTTTAACATAATTTCTACCAGCTAATAAGCGTAAGAAGAAGAAGGGGTAGCACGTACAATGTTTCCGCACAACTTTCACGAGACAAAGCTCATGCAGGTAAGCAACCCACAATCACAATATAGAACAAAATAGGAATGCCTCCACAGGCCGTCACAAATCCTTACAATCAATCCTTGACATAGACCACCTTATTTCGCCATGCATGCAATAATAACATAATAAGTGCCCGCCTTGTTTCTCCGCACGTGCATCATAATGTTCCTACCTTATTTTGCCACATATGCAACCCACATATAAGCATATAAACATATCCCTCCTTGTTACGCCGCATGTGCAATATATAAATAGCAACAATAGTACGGCAAAGACCTCGTGCAACCCTCAATAACAACCGCATGGCAGAAACCTGGTGCATCGCAATATCAACAATCGCACGGCAGAAACCTTGTGCACTACCATCACAAGTACAACAACAACAATGGAAATATATACAAGAGCACGACAAGTGAATCAACTCAAGAACTTTAGCTCACCAGGGGATGGTAAAACTAACTCACAAGGAATAACCACAACAAAGAGTACTAAGAGTAATAAGAACAAGTCAACGAGGGAGAAAATAATGTGAAGCAACGATTAATTAATATGTAGTTCAACAACAAGGAAGTTAACATGAATCAAATAGTTTCAAATAAGGAATGTCAACTAAACATAGGATATATAAACTTCTTTCAAAATTGGGCAAGTTACGAAGGATATACAACAATTTCAATTAAGGATGAGCAGCGAGAAGATAATCATAACCTCAATTAAGACTAAATAATTACACGAGACATAATAATAATTTTAAATAATGACAAGTAGTTATGAAAGATAATCGTGATAATATATTGGGTAAAGATCTTCAGTTAAGCAAAGTAAGAGTCAATTAGGCAATATGAATGAACCATAAAGCAATTAATTCCAAGTAAAACATGTAGAGGTGAAACTAGTAATAGGGAAATTTAATCATATCAAGAACAACTTCATACTCAGTGAATATAAGGACCCGAGAACCTAAGAAGGCCAATTTTTCCACAAATAAGTCCGAGCATGCACTCGTCACCTCGTGTACACGGATTACAATCAACCAAGAAGACTTCAATCCTAAGGGGAAGTCCTCCACACAAGGTTAGGCAAGATACTTACCTCGAACCGGCTCAAAATCAACTAAAAACCACATTCTTGCCACGAGTACTCAACTCCAAATGGCCCAAATCTATTCAATTCAATTTTATAATGTAAATAACACTTCAAGTAATTGATTCTACAATTAAATTCTAAGCTAATACACAGAATTATGTAAAATGACAAAAACACCCCTCGGAGCCGTGCCTTGGAATCGGATAAATTTATATTTTCAGGATCCTCACACTCTCACGAGTTTAACCATATTAAAATTATCCCAATCCTATGTCAGATACCCGATCAAAACCCAATCTCTAGGTCTAAGAACTTTTCCCGCAATTGAAGATTCATGGAAATTAGTCTAAACCGAGTAAGAATCACTATCCAAGTCGCCCAGGTAAAAATCCCTTCAAAAATTACCAATAATCGAGCTCTAGAAGTCAAAATATGATAAAAATGGGGAAACCCTTGACTTTTGGGATATATTCTATCTGCCCGGGTATTTGTGCATCGCGATCGCGGGAGAAGAGTCACGACCGCGTAGAAGAAATTTTAAGGCTGTCCAGGTTGCTCATTGCGAAAGCGATGATGAGCTCGCGAACGCGGAGAAGAGAAATGCAAGGCTTCGCGATCGTGAAGGGAGAGTCGCAAACGCGAAGAAGAAGAATGCAGGGCTTCACGAACGTGAAGGGAAAGATGTGAACGCAAAGAAGGATTTCGAGGTGGTCAGCAGCAATGCATCATGAACGCAAGAGGCATTTTGCAATCACAATGAAGGATATCAGAAGCAGCAAATAGCAGTTCCAAAATGGGAAAAAATGATCTGTAGCCCATCCTAAACACACCCGAGGATCCTAGGACCCCGTCTAATCACACAAACAAGTCACATAACCCAACACGGACTGGCTCAAGGTTTCAAATCACACAAAAACAACACCAAAACGATGATTCAAACCATAAATTGAACTTATGAACTTTCAAATCCTCAAATTTCAAAACTCATGCCGAAACCTACCAAATCAAATCGAAACGATGCCAAATTTTGCAGAAATGTCCAAAGTGACATAACGGAGCTGTTCTAACTCTCGAAATTGCATTCCGGTCCCGATATCACAAAAGTTAACTGTGGGTCAAACTTCTCCATTTTCCAAACTTCCATTTTCCAACTTTCACCGAAATGCCTCAATTTACCCTACGGACCTCCAAATCTGAATCTGGACACGTGCCTAAGTCCTAAATCACCATACAAAGTTGTTGAGATCATTCATGATCAATTTTGGGGCCGTTTATCCCAAAGTCCAATTTCGGTCAATTTTTTACCGTTCAAACTTCCAAAACTAGATTCCTTCTTCCAATTTGGCTCTAGACCATCCGTTAGCTAAATTATACCATGCACGTAAGTCGATACTCATATTATGAAGCTGTTCCAGCCCTTATGCCGCTGAATGGAGCTTAATTTCTCAAAACGACTGATCGAGTCGTTACATTTCTATTGATATTCAAGGTACATATCTTCTTCTATGCTTAAGTGTTAATAAATTGGAAGTTAATGATAAATACAAGTTTTTTTTCTATCAATGATATGTGTTTGTGGTTCCTGTTATGATTAATCCACTGAAATGCAAAAACATTGAAGCGTTTCTTTGAAATATATGATTCTTTGTTCATCTAGCTTTTTATACCATGAGAATCTGTTTCCTTGTATAAGTGTTGAAAACAATATTGATTATTTGTTTACTTCAGCTGGTACACACTTCCTTTTTTTTTTTTGCATTTGTTAGTCACCATAGTTGATCCCTATCACACCTCTTTTTTACCTACATCCCGAAAAAGGTATAATAAAGGGAGTTTTTTCAATTACAGGATAATTGAAAAGGGATTATTATTAAAGGATTCAGAGTCGCCACTTGGAAGATTTATGGTGTCCCAAGTCACCGGTTCTAAATCCCGAATCGAGAAAAAGAATGACTCTATTTAACAGTCCGCGAACCAGAAATCCAGGTAAGGAATTCTGTTAACTCAGAAGAAGGTATTAGGCATTCTCGGGTTCCGTGGTTCTAGCATGGTCGCTCAACTATTATATTCTGCTTAATTATCTGATTTTTATAATTATAAACTTATGTGCAAATTTTAATTTTTAGCCGATTTTATTATTAATTTAAGAAAATTACAACATCGTTAAAACACGTCTCGAACCACGTCACATAAATGCACCCGTGGTTTTTGACATATTCTAATATCGTTGAGATTTGAATTGGGTCACATAAATGTGCACCCGAATTTAAGAAAGAAATTACTAAAGCACGCGCCTAAAGCAACTAACGCGGTATTAACTTTGCGAGGGCCGTGAAAATTAGCTAAACGGCTCGCCTTGGGTTCTAAACATTTTAAAGACATGATTAAAGAGGGCCATGCAATTGTCATTTTTGATTTGGTGTGGCGAACCTCAATTTTAATTTTAAAAGGAAAATTCAAACTATGTCTTGGAGGGCCGTAAACTATTTGTTATTTAATTATGGCTCACCTCCACATAAAGATACCAGTTGTAATTAGCCTTAAAGGAACCGTGAATAATTTATCTAAGAACAAACTTGTTATTACTCAAGGCTGCCTGGCCTAATGTTAGGCCCGGCTCTTTTGCCAAAATCTCTATTTATAAAAATGGAACATATTCCTCTAAACGAAATAGCCACGATACTCGGGCTCAATAGGGCCCGATTCGTAGCAGGTACACTGCTAGACCCAGAGTCGAGTCTCAGTAATGGTTAATTAACATAAAAGATTAAAGAGACGTGAATGTTAAGCATGCTCATCATATGGTGAGGGAAACTCGATTTTTGCTACACCTTACCATCAATTTCCAGTTTTATTTCATTACCCCCACCAATAGAACAAACTTATGCAATCCCATTGATTCGAGAATGTAACATGCATTATTGTAAACTCATATTCACAGTTGATTCAACTTAAACCTGTAATGAACTCCATATCCAACTCGCAGAATATCACATTTTAATTCAAACAAGCAATTTAACTTATGGTCCAGGGAACATATTTTAAAGAAACAAGCCCTTATATCCATATGAAAAACACTGAGCTAGATAACCATTGACCCTAATGAACCAAACTTTGTTTCAAACACATATTCCCCTATTATGCATACTAGATCCAAAAGTACAACAACAAACTGAGAAATTCCTCATTTATAACCAATGATTCAATGACACTTTAAATCAATCGACTAGTAGAATTCCGACCATACCCTTAAAGAAAAGGAAAAGCATCACAAGAAAAGGGAATAGTTAAATCAATAAACCAAGTGATAGCTACAATTATCAGTTAGCAAAGATAAAGTCAAATTCTAAGATGGTTACATATTGCTTTAAGAGAATGACATGAATCCGAAAGGAAAAGAAAAACAGACCAAAACTAAGCTGTAAACCAACATTTTTGACATAAAAATCCACATTTTATTCCATTTTAACTTTCAACTAGCAGATTCACAGAGTTTGCATTTTTAGAATGTGTACCTGGAATGAAAAGTAAATGGAAATGAAGAATCAGCAGTGTTAAAGGCAGAGATCAGCACAGCAACAAAAGCCCAGATTCAGGGATCAACAACCAGAGAAATCAATTCCAAAATCAATATTACAATAGACCTCAACAGAACTCAGATAAAAAAAACCTTCTCAAACCCAAGATAAATATATTTCAAATTCCCCAAAGTGATTCAGAATTGTCTTAGAATAAAAAAAACCCAGATAAACTATAGCGAAAATTCAATGGAATAGTGATTGTTTTTTAGTTCGTCTCTTTTTCTGCCCCCTTTTCTTGCACTCTAATTCTTCAGGTTTTTAGATTTTAAATCTCTCTCTCAATACCCTAAATGTCTATCTGTATCTATTAATGGATATCTTCTGTATGTCTGTATTTCCGTGTATCTCCCTCTCCTCCCTATTAATCTCCATCCCTCTCTCTTTTATACCTCAAACCTTATACCTTTCCAGCCTTTTTCCTTCTTTACACTTGTATATTTCAGCTTTTGTTGTCCCCCCATGTTAGCTACTTTCTAGCTCCCTAAAGGTATTCAAACAGGGTGTCTTCCCACTAGTAACCCTTTTCAATTACTAATCAACCCCACTAACTTAATAATTTTCTTAATTTAAAACCTATTGCAATTCCAAACCTACCACTATTAAAAGCCTCCTAAAGTTAGTTAGATAAAGCTACATCCCTGTTAAACTTATCAAGCAGGCTAATTTATCCTAATTGAATTTCTGCAATCTTATGGAATTCGGATAACAAAACCAACCACTTACTGGTTTATTAATGCAATTCACTAGAAAATTGATTAATAATACAAATAATCACCCATTTTAAACTGACCAAACTGGACCCTAGATTACTGACCAGATTCAAAATTTCCAACAAAATTCAGACGAAATTTATGCCATTTGAAGAATTATAGAAGAAGAAAAAGAGGAAAAGAATAAACGAACAAAACTGAAAAAGAAAAAAAAACTTACCAGAATCAAACCAAGACTCGAATTATTGATCTCCAAAGAATCCCCTATTTTCGGGCCGAGATAGACTTTAACCATGTGTTCTCGACTGAAAACATATGACTAAAGTCAATCTCAACCTCGAAATCTCATGAAGCCTGGCCAATCTAATTTTTTCATTACTCGATCTAAAATTCGAGAAGTTCCAGGATCATTCGAGGGAAACTAATTAGGGATTTGGTATAAGGAAGGTGAGAAGGTCCTTTGGTGTTAATTTCAGGGTGGTTGGATGCCGGCGGCTGCTAAGGTTCGTTTCTTCGAATTAAGATTCGAAGAACCCTAGTGATATTTGAGGGAAATGGTTTAAGGGGTTGGGATGGGTAGAGAAAAATGGGTTGGGTCTGGTTAGGAGGGTAAGGGTAAAACTTTGGGACCATTGGATGTGAGGGGCTGGACGGTCGAGATCTACTGATCTTGAAACGACGTAGTTTTGCTCCTATACTACGTCGTTTCACTATTATGTGTGAAGAACCTCCTGGACTGGGTTTTGGATGCGTTATTGGGCCGGCTTGGACGATTTTATTAACAAAATGTCTGGGCTTGTTTTCATTTAAAGCAACTGGCCCAAAACCAATGACTTCTCTTTTATTTAATTCTTTTCCCTTTTCTTTTCTTTTCTTCTTCTTTTATTTTCTTCCTAAATTATTTTTCAAAATTGAAACCTAAAATTGTAAAACCGAATTAACTTAACAATACTAATTATCTCTAAATAATAATTATCACAAATACCAAATCACACAATTAGACACTAAAATGCAAAGTGCATTATTTTTTTATATTTTTCTTTATTTTATAAAAATAAGTAATTTACTATTTAACTTAAAATTTATAAAATTAAATCCTAAATGAAAATACAACCTATTTTTGTATTTTCTTATTTAATTGATCAAATAAACATGCACACACACAAATGCAAAAAATAACTGAAAATACCATAAAAATTCACAAAATTATACATAAAGAAAAAAATTATTTTATTTTGAATTTTTTGGGAGTAAATCGTGTGAGGCGAAAATCACGTGCTGACAATCCCTGTAATTAAAACCCTGTTTGTTCATGAATCTAACCTCTAACATGGTCAGATCCATGGATTACAGTACCCCCCCCAACCCACCTTTGGTTCATTCTTGTATTTGTTGTTTCAGTATGTTAGGCAGTATAGTATGCCCTTAGGTTCGAAGCCTTTATTTGTTTGTGAGTCTGACCTTTAATATGGTCAGACCCATGAGTCACAGTGCCTTTTCCACTCATTTTTGCATTTGTTACTTGTGTTTGATTTGATAATATAGAAGGTCCATGTATTTAAAGATATTTTTGTGAATCTAACCTTTAACATGGTCAGATCCATGAAAGTCTAAGTTGAAACAAAAGTTGATTGGGCAATAAGAAGCCTCAGAGCTGGAATTACGTACTAGCCTGCAAGAAACAGCTCTATAACTGATTTCTTGCAAGTTGAAGTTGTTTCGAAGGATTTTGTAATAGCTTGAAGATTCAAAGTTAGGAAGAAAGTTACTCTTCACCTTAATTTTTTTTAGACACATAGTTGTATTCAGGAAAATATTATAAATTTATGGATTGTAACTAGTAAGGGACTGTTGGAATGTTCTAATTTCAAGATTTGATCATGTTTGATTATTAGTTAGACTCATAGCATGTGATCAATTTGTAATAATCATAGCCTATTATTTGCAAAACTGTTCGAATATAGAACAAGTTGGGCCAGACTTGTAACAAGGCCCAATATGGGACTCACTTGAAAAAGTCTGCGCCCAGGCGAATGGGCTTAGGCGTTAAACCCAGTAGAGTGGTATTTAATTGTGAAGTTTTCCTTGAAGATTATAGAATAAAAAATATGTTATTATTCTGCATTTGGTTTTTAACTAGCATTGTTGTTTGGTCTTTGAATACTGATATTTACTTAACAAAAACTGAATATAATTATTGTGAATAGGCGAATTTGGTTAATTATAGAGGTGGATAGGCCCAGCTAGAAAACACGTAGTAACTAGGCCTGCCTACATATAAGCCCAATATAGCCAGTTCCATTCGAACTCAGCAAATGACTTTGAGACCCTTCTTTCTGGGCTAAATTCCTGCCTAATACAGCTTTAAGAATGTTGATTCCCCTTCAATAAATAGTTAATGGGCCATTGCTGGCCCAAACCCCTTCTCAAAAATGATTTAAAATCTTTGCCCTTCTCCTTTTAAGCATGTCCTTGATTTAATAGATTCTTAGTGAATTCCAAATAAAGAGTAAAATATGACTTTCCTTATGTTTGGCTTAAGTGAAATACAAACCTTGTTAAAATAAAACTGAGGTGTGCCATGCACAAACAAAATCTATAACTTATGGCCCTCACATTAAGTATTAACTTAGTATAAAAAAACACCATTGAAACACTCGTAGATTGCTTTAGGCGCATTTATAATAAAATCATCATAGCTACAGGTACGGTTCCCATGACGTAGTTTTGATACTTAATTCCCAAATCTGGTGGTACATTTATGTGACCCGTACATAACTTTTAATAACTTTAAATAATTTAAACATGTTGTAGATCATGGGTACGATTCCCGTGACATAGTCCGCAATGTGTAACAATAATTTTTTAAAAGTGATTATAAAGTTTAAAAATGCAAAATAGGTTTAAAATGTGTGGTAAATCAAATAATAGGCCAATTGATAATAGTTAAAGCGACCGTGCTAGAACTACGGAATCCGAAAATGCCTAACACCTTCTCCCGGGTTAACAGAATTTCTTACTTAGAATTATTGGTTCGCAGACTTTTAAAGTAAAGTCAAAATTTTCTCGACTTGGAATTTTAAAATAAACCGGTGACTTGGGAAACCAAATAAACTATTCCAAGTGGCGACTCTGAAAAAATAAATAAATTAATCACATTGGGAATTATGTCACTTTAATTGAAAAAACTCCCTTATACCCATTTTCAGGTGGTAAAAAAGGAGGTGTGACAGCTCTGGCGACTCTACTGGGGATCTTAAGCCAGAACTTCTAGTTCGGAGTTAAAGAATTCGATCTTAGAATAACTGTTATACTTGGCTTTATTTTATTATATGATTTTTACATATTTGAGCCTAATATGCTAAATGCAACTTTTTACCGCTTTGATATTATTTGAAATGTATATAAATTGTTACGAAACCCTCTTCTCTTTGGGTCTTCTAAATCATCTTGGAAGTGTGCACTTCGTGTGACTTCTTTTCTGTTAGAGTCATATCCCAATCTTAGAATGAGGTTCGGACAAGTTGCAAAGCTGGTGAAGCTTCTGTACTCCCGACATGTTGCCTCCATCCCCTTCTGGCTCGAGCTGTCCACTCGAATAAGCCAGGTCTAGAACAAATACACCCAGGTTTTTAAACCTAGAATAACATAGCCTTATGCCTGATCCCTAGTAGGAATGCGTGTTTGCATTGCGTGCATTTGACTTTGGGGACTCAACATAGGGGTTGGGTTCGTCTAGGAAAGGTGCACCCAAAATCAAAAGATCATCCTGATGCATCTTACGTGCTACTTGCGCATCTGTTTGTTTCGGCTTGCATGTTGACCGACTTCTAGAATAGGGAAAGAAAATAAAAAAATCAAAAAATCAAAAACAAGAGTGAGAGGTAGGTATTTGAAAATCCTGAAACTCTGCCGAAATTCTTAAGAAAAAAGAAGAAGAAAAGTCATTTCAAAATGAGCCAAAATTTTCAAGTGCCATGTTTCTCTTGTTCCAACCCCAATTTTTTTTAAAAAAAAATCTAAAAAGATTTTTTTTAATTCCTTCATTAGAAGCATTTCCTTAGAAAATTCAAAAAAAAAATTCAACTTAAAAAAAATAGTTTCCTTCTTTCTGAAGTCTTTTATACGAAAAAAATAAATAAAAAATAAAAATTCAAAATACGGGTTTTCTTCATTTTGAGGTATATTTCCCCAAAAAATCCAATTAAAATCATAAACAAAAAACCAAAAATACTCTTTTCTTTTTTAGAAGTCTTTCTTTTGTAAATGTCCATAAAAAATTGAAAAAAAATAAAGTCCAAAAAATATTTCCACTTTCCATTAGAAGTGCTTTTGTAAATAAAATAAATAAATAAATAAAAAACTCAGAAATCCAAAATATTTTCTTAAAAGTCCCTCTTTTGAAAATTAAGAGGCAACATCTGAAATTCAAAATATTTTTTTCTTCTTTAGAAAAAGAAAAAACAAATAAAAATTCCAAAAAAAAAATCTTTTTACTTTTGAAATTTCCGAAGTTCAAATCAAAAGAAAAGAAATTTTTAGAAGTCTTTCTTCCAAAAAAAATCAAAATCAAAAATCCAAGAAAAATATTTCCTTTCTTCTTTTAAAGCATTTCTTTTGAAAATTCCAAAAAGAAAAAAATCAAAATCAAAAAATGTTTTCCTTTTTCTCAAAGCTTTCATGGTCTAAGTTTTATAAAAAGTAAAAAAACAAAAAAGTTAGCTTATTTATTCCATTCTCAGTCTTCCCGAACTACGCAAGATCAGATTCATGCGGCGTCATGAAACGTTCGCAATCTCCATCAGATTCGATAATATCCATAAAATTATTTGAGTGAAAAAATAAACTGAAAAAAAAATGTGAGTGAAAAAGGAAGAAAAGTGTTGACAAAAAAAAAGGAAAAAGGAAAAGAAAAAGAGCTGAAAAAAACTGAATAAAAAAAATTAAGAGTGATTAAAGAAAGACAGAAATAAAATAAAAGAGGTACATACTGAAAGGGTTAGTTAAGGCCGGGATGAGAATGCAACCGTTCAAACACATGGTAGAAGCATTTAACTGTTAGGTCCATTGCATCCCAACGTGTGATTGCCTATATGTTAAATCTCTCAAAAACTAATAAGGTTGTTGGGTGTGCAAATTAGCCAGGTTTTGGTGGTTAGTTTTGTTGGTAGTCTAGTCTTCCCTCCTTCATAAGATCCAAAGGCACAGATGGCCTCCGCAAGCAATCTACCAATCATCGGTCCTGAGGATAGCCTGGCATCGGCTATTCTGCAGCTAGAATCAGCAGCTGTTGAAGAGAATAAGATGTTGCATCTCCACAAATTGGAAATGTGGGACGCCTGGTCTAATGGTAGGGAACCTCCAAGTTCAATCCCTTCATTCCCCGAGTTGATCCCCAGGTCAGGTAAGGTTACCAACGCCCCTGTGCCCAACCCGCTCATCCCATGCGGGCACCCTCCATTGATCCTGGCATGCCTTCTGTGGTTCGCCCCCAGGAACCGCCTCCAATTTTCATCTTTCAGGGTCCACAGCCACCCGTACCCTTCATTCAACCTCCGCAATATGATCTCTCGGTGGAGTAAGAAAAGGTGGTTAAAAATCCCGAGCAAGAGGAATTGGCTCGGAAGATGAAAAACCTGGAACAAAGCCTGAAAAACATGCAAGGTCTGAGTGGTCAAAAGAGTATCTCACACTCTAACCTTTGTATGCTTCCCCATATCCACTTGCCAGCTGTCTTTAAGATGCCAAAATTTGAAAAGTACGACGGGCATGGAGACCCGGTCGCTCACTTGAAACGATACTGTAACCAGTTGAGAGGCGCTGATAGAAAATAGGAGCTGCTAATGGCCTATTTTAGGAAAGGCCTCACCACAATCGCTTCTGAGTGGTATACAGATCAATAAATTACTCATTGGCACGTGTGGGACGATATGGCTCGAGATTTTGTTCGCCAGTTCCAGTGTAATATGGACATCGCTCCCTACAGAAACTCTTTGTCCATTTTAAAAAAGAAAACTGCGAAACGCTTCCGCGAATATGCTACCAAATGGCATGAGCAAGCTGCCAGGGTAAAGCCTCTAATGGATGAAATTAAAATGGTCACGGTCTTTCTACAGGCCCAAGAGGCAGACTACTTCCAGAACATGATGTCCGCTATGGGTAAGCCGTTCGCTGAGGCTATCAAAATTGGGGAAATAGTTGAAAGTCGTTTAAAAATAGGTCGAATATTGAGTCATGCTGCTTTTAAGGCCACATCACAGGCTGCTCAGAATGATTCGGAGGGTTTGATGAAAAACAATGGAAGTGAAGAGGGAGCCATGATGGTTTCAAGCTCGAGGGGAGCTCGCAGGCTATTCAACCAATCATATGTGCCTCCTATGGCCTCACCACACTATTATCCCCTTCAAGATGATGCTTATACCATGGCATCGCCTCCCTATGCGGTTATGAATGCACAACCTTACACGCGGCCACAACATCATACATAAAACCAAGTTCCACCTCCCATAAATGCCCCTCCTTACCATGCTCGATATAATCCCCAACCAAATTTTGCCAGTACAATCCTCTCCCAAGAGAGCCTTTTAAAAAGAATTAGTCTACCCCTATTGGTGAATCGTATTTAAGCTTGTTCCAAAAGATAATTAGGCTAAATCTATTGCAGCCAGTAGCCCCAAACCAGCCAAACCCCGAGTCCCTCTCGCACCGAGATAATGCTAGATGTGAATACCACTAATGGGGCAGTAGGACATAGTACGGAGGACTGTTGGACCCTTAAAAGGGCAGTTGAAGACATGATTGAAGCTGAAAGAATTGTTTTTCAGGATGAAGAAGCTCCTGACGTGATGAACAATCTATTGCCTACTCACAACACTGGGCCAATACTCGAAACGATTTGTGAAGATGAGGAATATGAGCAAGCATTGAAGGTTATTGCTGCCATTTTCGAAACAAAAGAAAAGCCAAAAAATGGTCGCCAAGGATGAAAGTTCCCTATCAGACGGGAGTCTTAGTAGCCAGTCTTGCTATCCTTTCTGCGTCCGGAATATCTCATGGTGTGATTCAGATGTTTTGCTTTATTGTCTTACTTTCCGATGTAAACCCTTCTATTTTTAAAACTAAAAAACATCATCATAAAAAAAATCAAGTCAAATGAAATTCTTCCAGGGATGTCTCTTTTCTTAATTTTGTCATTTTTCTTATCCTCTTTTCAGTTCTGTTAAATACAGATTTCAATAACATGACATAGACTTCATGCCCAGATACTGAAACGCTGTCAGACCTCGAAATAATGAATCAAGGATTAGATCAAAATGAAGATAAGTTTAAGGAAACAAAACAAAGAGTTGGAGCAGCTAAAGAAAAATTTGTTCCAGATTGGAAAGGTCCATACGTTGCAACAAGAGTACTGTCAAAAGAGTGTGTTGTACTTTGGACACATCGAAGGAAATGTCCCAGAAATAACTTTTAATGCAAATGCAGTCAAAAAGTACTATGTTGGATCCTTTATATAGAATTAATGTTCTCCGATTGAGATGAAGAAAGCTTTCTTTCTCGCTATCCAAACACTATCAACTCTTTGCTAACCCTTTGAGTCAGTTACCTTTCTTTGATTACCCTCTTTGAAACCCGAAAACATTTGTAAAAAAATCAAAAACAAAGTTTCCCTCAACTACGTTTGACTTGATTCCCAATGGATACGTAGGCAACCTCTCCCTGGGGTTCAGTCACACCAAAACAAAAATCCACATTCCCCCCAAAGTTGAAACTGGGGCAGAATTTATAATGGTTCGGTGATGGTTCGCCCGAAAGGTTTCAAAGTTGTAATTCAATCCAAACTCCTTTACTCTAAATCCTTTTCAATGTCCTTCTGATCAATCAGTAAAGATGTTCAAAATAGAAGGATGTTGCTTAGTTGAATCTGATACAATCAAATGAGAGTCTTATTGGTGAAAATTCGCAAAGAGCACTGTAAGGCAATGGTGAGCAGAGAATTGAAAATGAGAGAGTCTTGTTCGTAAAAACTTGCAAAGAGCACTATAAGGCGGTGGTGAGAAGAGAAATGAGAGAGTTTAGTTTGTGAAAACCCGCAAAGGGCGCCACTAATAAAAAAAGGGATTCACTTACAACCATCGGTACTGATAAGAGTCCTAGCAAAATATTCTTGGTTTTGAGGTATGATGGGATATTGGATAGTTGCGCAGATCGGGTATCTAGTCCAAGAATGTCACAACCCAATTTCCATACCCCGTCGTGATGGCGCCTCTCGTGAAGACAAGGCCAGCCAACTAACCCAAATCCTCTCTTTAACAATTATTAAACATAAATGAATAGAAAGTACAACTAAATGGCATTAAAAACTATTAATTACAACCAACACAACCCGACCGGGGTATCACAAGTCACGAGCATCTAAATAAGACTGAACACCACTACAGGGCCAAAAATTTATACAAAAGTAAATTTGGAGTTCAAAAGATGAAGTCCGGTACCGCGAACGCTGGCAGTCACCTTGCTCAGCTACAATAGTAATATCTTCAATCCGCTAATAACCTGCTACCGGGTGAACAATAGCATGGATGCCAATGATATGAGAGTGTTGAATGTCATGCCACGTAGTACAAATAGGAACCAATGCATGAATGCAATGCAATGCACATGACCGGTAAACTCAGGTACCCACTGCGGCGTGCAGTCCGAGCCAACCATGTGTTTATCGTCGACGGCGCTTACTGGGGGTATGTACAGACTCTGGAGGGGCTCCTACTGCCCAAACGCAATAATCAAGCCATCTCGTGGCATCAATCAATTCCTGGTCAGTCATTGTTACCTAACCAATTTACATCATACAGTGTCATTGTTACCACTATTTCAAGTCACATCATACAGTGTCATTGTTACCATTGTGTCAAAATCACTGCTGCGGCGCGCAGCCCGATCCATGCTCAGTCCAAAAATCATCATAAGCCCTTTGGGCATTTATAAAACAGTAGTTCTCAGCCCGAATTATCATTTAAAATATCATTTGAGTTTTCAAAACTTAGGAGTATGGCTGAGTTTGCAAAAACAATATTTAAAACCTTGGATCGAAATCAAATAATATGCAAAGTAATGCGAAAACTGTGATATCAATCCCTGAAGGATTCACGTAGTTGGCACGAAGCCCAAACATGGCAATCATCCCAGATTATGATGATAACAAGTAGTTCAGTCAAATACCCGGTAAAAATCAACATCCGGGACGAATCGAGTCACAATCCCCAACGGTGCTCTACCCCACGTTCATATCCAGAGAGCAAGTCACCTCAATACAGCACTATGATGTGCAAATCTGGGGTTTTAAACCCTCAGGATATCATTTACAAGTATTACTCACCTCGAACCGGTGCAATCCCTCGCTCGCGACGCCTTTGCCCTTCAAATCGGCCTCCACGTGCGTCAAATCTAACCAAAATCAGAGCGAATACATTTACAATATGCCAAGGGAACAATACCCAATCGAAAACAATTGAAATATAACAAAAATCTTAAAACTAGCAAAACTCGAGCCCCGGGCCTACTTCTCGAAAAATTACAAAACTCAGATTACCGGATTCCTCGTCTCGCCACGAGTCCGTTCATATCAAATTTACCAAATTCAGAGTTCAAATGCCCCTTCAAGTCCCAAGCCCTAGTCCTTTAAATTTTTGCCCAATTTTCCAAGAATTTAAGGTTGATTGTTCAATAAAATAACGTTTCTAGGTCACGAGACTTACCACCAATCAATTCCCATCAAAATCCTCTTCAATTTCTACCAAAAAGCTCTTAAGGTGGTCAACAATGGAGGAAATAATGAATGGAGTCGCGGATGAAATAATATAAAAACCCCTCTGGACGCCCATGTTTTACCATACGCGAACGTGGTCAACACCCCCGCGTTCGCGATGAACAAATTCCACTGACCAATAATTTACTCTACGCGAACGTGTCAACACAAATGCAAACGCAATGCTCTGAGTCCTCCAACTATGCGAACGCGATGCACATGGTCCTCAACCTACTCGAACGCGAACTCCTCATCGCGAACACGTTGAACAAACCAGGCAGGGCCCCAGGCCCCTTCTACGCGAACGCGAGGCCAACCACGCAAACGCGATGGCCCAGGAAACTCTACTATGCGAACACAAGGGTCCCTCCCGCGAACGCGAAGGCCAAATTTGGCCTGCAACAGCTGTGCATTTTCTGCAATATCCTAAGTCCAAAAATCTTCCGTTTAGCCATCCGAAATCACCCCGAGGCCCCCGGGACCTCAAACAAAAGAAGCAACATATCCCAAAACATCATACGAACTTGTTCCAACCATCAAAACACATCAAACAATACTAAAATCATCAATTCACATCGGATTCAAGCCTAAGTTTCTTCAAAACTTCCAAAACACGCATTCGATCAAAAACCTAACCGAAACACCTCCAAATGACCTGAAATTTTACCCACACATCCAAAATCACCTAATGGAGCTACTGCAGCTCTCGGAATTCCATTTTGATCCCCTGATCAAAATCTCACCTACCAACCGAAATTCACCAAAATACTAACTTTGCCAATTCAAGTCTATTTCTACACCGGACCCCCAAAATCAATTCTGATCGCACTCCTAAGTCACAAATCATCCCCCGAAGCTAACCAAATCACCGAAAATCACATCCGAGCCCTATAACTCATAAGTCAACGTCCGGTTGACTTTTCCAACTTAAGCCTTCCTTAAAGAGACTAAGTGTCTCATTTCTTATCAAAACCACTCCAAATCAACTCTAACACACCACATACCGATAACGAAACATGAAGAAGCCTAAAATGAGGAAACGGAGCGGTAACTCATGGGACGACGGGTCGGGTCGTCACATCCTCCCCAACTTAAACCAATGCTCGTCCTCGAGCATACCCAGAGTTGTCCTAAAAGCCAACCAATAGCTGAATAACCTTACCAGACATATACCAGGGGTGATCCCATGTCACCTTATCTCATACAGGACCGATAACACAACATAGTTGAAATTTTACAATCTATCTAGACCATAAACCGTAGAACTGCATTGCACTTTCCGAAATCATACACAAGATCAGAAACTTACCTCTATACTCAGAATAATTCCAAACCAGTTGTAATAATCCATACCTGCAACCCCAAGTGCAATTACATGATATACCACATAACCCAAATACTCGAAATGATAACTTCTATCCATAGCAGTTGCCCACAACACCTGAATACCGGTAGGAAACCTGTTATTAGCTAAAATCTTATTCCAACACTTTCGTTTACTGCCAACGATAAATGAAACACGCAATAAACCACAACCATTTCTCAGATCAACCATTCATGAAGCCACTTCCCTTTGGACTAATACCACAATAGATTTTCAAGCCGAACCTCGATATTATCCTTCTAACAAGCTGAAATTAAATCTGTTCGTATTCATTAATGACTCCAACGATCTCCTCGAATCTAACACACCACTCTGGTGATATGACACCTCAACACAGGCCTAAGCCACAACTTGCATAATACACACACCAATGAAGAACGGTCTGAACATACTCAAATCATGACAAATGACTCAAACGAAAGAGTTGTACCTCAAGCTCATCAGTACCATTACAACACAAGGCTGAGACCCCGTCTTACATCATGGAAATAGGATACCTGAATCTACCCTGAAGGTTCATACCCCCGCGTGGCCACGCCACAAATGCGCAATTCTACCCAAACACCGTTACACATGAAGCACCTCAAGTCGCCATGCTCAAAATCGACAGCCACGTATAATTTGATGTCTGAAACCAAAGACATTCATTACACCCACGGTGAATCAATAACATATGACACGCAACCTGATAGGCTATAACCAATGCTCCATTTACCGAGCCACACTCAATTACTCTTCCCGCTCGACTTTCTCTATGACTCCTCAATAGAACCGCACCACATGTGCCCATATCCAACCAATCATAATGCCTCACAGCATAGAAAAGCAACTCATAGATCTCCCCAGATCACTAACAAGTTCAATAACGATCGAATCAACCTATCCCTCAACAATACAACTCGGGACCAACCAAGCTAACTCAAGCTAAATACGTAGCCACATCGGCCTGCCAACGAACTAAATACCAAGAAGCCTGAAGCTGCTCCTTCCACTACTATAACTCCTGTTGGAGCCATATGATACGGCGCCCGGCATCAAATAAATACCAAAATCCACAGTCTCGCCCGGCGACATGCCCGGCCATAAGGAACGCATCCGAAAAAGTCTCTCCATGCTGGAACTGAATCAATGGTAGAAACCTTTGCACTAACATCTGTACGAAGGCCCAATTAAGAAAAACAATCCTTCCTAGTCATCCGCTGGGCTTTAGAATACAAACCACTATGCTAGAACATAATCCGATGCACCTCGCCACGCAATCGGTGGCATTTTCCAACATAGCCCATAGTACAATAGTCTAGAATAACCTAACAATGAGACAACTAGTCTACACCCCAATATCATATCCAAAATCTAATATACCAAGCAAAGAAAGATCCACTCGGGCTTCCAAATCCCGATAGCCGCTAAAGGTACCAATACACACGATCCACAACCGTTTCATAGTCTGAACCTGAGAACTCCCAGTCCTCAACTCCATATAGTACCCGAATCACTGTACCTGATCCTAAATTCCGCAGTATGAATACATATTACACCTCGAGTACCCAATTATTCCACAAAAGATATTCTAAAATTCTGTGCCATCAAACAAACTCAGGTATCAACAGTCGATTTAGCAAGAAAGCACCGCAATACTATCGTGGTATCATCAGTCTAATCATATTACCCTGCTTCTGAGACATATAATCTCGTCAAATCACTTCCAATTAGAGTACCATTTCCTTGATTACCTGAGGCTACCCGTTGCCTAGGAATTTTATGAACTTTTTTTTTAGAACTAAACTATAACTCATGTAGCCAAGACCTTCCGTCAATCCCATCTAGAAAAAGAATCATTACACATTCCATGCTTCGCATACCCATAGAAAATATATCCATCCCCAAACCACGGTAAAACTCAATAAGAACTCTCTCCCAATTCCATTCGCACAAGCTAATCTGCCAGGACTAAATCCTTTTATCCAAACGAAGCCAAGCAAACTGTCAAAACTCAAGAGCATTACTGCCAAAATGCCCGTAAAAGCTCATTACCTCAAATACGTACAAAGAATTAATCATACCCTTACCATACCGATTCGGTCTATTATCAAGCTATTCCATCTATCAAATTTCCTTTCTGATTCATCATCAACTTGATATTTCTCCCTCACTATAGCATCACAATGCCTCAATCCAGGCCTACCACACGAGACTCGAACATAACACCACACTGTCTAGACCCATAGGCCACTGAATACTCTCTCAGCTGTTCATAGAACTACCACCTTCCAGAATACTTCACTTTGAAGAACTTCCTGCGAACCTGAATTCGTTGCCATTACTTTCCAAATGCCGATACATAGGATCCCATAATTAACATAAAAATACCACAAGCCTCGACATTCCCCGATGAATACACAATCTCTGACCACATACATAACCATGAGACACCTGATTGATACATACAAAATCTTGAACACATTAGAATCATTCTGAAAAGTCATTCACTCTTATTCAAACTGCAAATTACCTGACTCAACGAATAGAACCATTCGTGCCTTATTAGCACTCTGACACCGCAGAATATGATCTCAGTCCAATGCAAACAAACATCTTCCTTCTCTATACACTGAGCATTCTTTATCATCAACAGCTCAAGACATCCTATTATTTCCACACATCTACGAAGCACCATATAACCTTTGTCAAAATTTTGCTTCACTCGTGCCATCCTCGGCTGAATTTCTGCAACCAGAACTGATCCACCAGCATACCTTGAAAAGGAACCAACATAGCACATAACCGTACAATCAGCTAATCAACAGCAACCTCCCCAACTTGGCTTGAAGCCATATATCAAGACACCCTCAGCAACTCATAACACTTTTACTCTAATGATGCCACAATATCATAGTGAGATTAAACTCAAATCGTCTACAAGTTTGTGAAAACACCGATCATCTAGTATTGTAATCCTCTGAAAATCTCGCATTCATCCCCACATCAGTTGAGTCCACTCTCTTAAGCGACCTGAATTTTCAAATTTTAACACGTACCCTTCAATTACACATGAGATCTTCTAACATATACATAAGGATCATACCACTTAAGAACACTCCGCAGGAGATATCCCACCTGCTTCGCCTCAATTTAGTATTTTAGCATGCCTTTCACCATCATATGCATTACACCATCATTTAGTCTTCCTGGGTCTGAACTCATTCCGCCACATGTAATGCACTTCACTCCCCAACTAGGAGACACAAAAATATTCTTCACGCGCCCATATTCGGGCTACACATCAAATCACAATAGGAACCGAATCACTTAACAGTTCATCTATTATCTAGCAGACTTCTTCGTCACTACCAAGTCATATAGATACATCTCGCAGTACTAACATACTCATCACATGAATACCAAGCCGCCATTCCGGCTAATAGGGACAATACCGAGAATATAAGTTCAAAACACTTGCTCACATAATCAGCACCTTGGTGCTCAAGCCATAGGCAAAGATCCGGCCTTAGTCCTCTAGACTGGCCCAACATCAAACTCACGGAGTTCACATCTCGCACCTTGATCGGGGAATCACAAGCCATCAAGGCACATACAATACTGAGCGCTCATGTGCGCATACCGACGTGAGGAATGAATTTCAAGGGTTATATTCCAAGCTGAATCAAGTACGCACGATAAGAGTTCCAAGAATGGGAAGTTTTCCTAAAGGTTCTGCAGCTTCTCGAGGATAAATACAGACGTCTCTGTACCGATCCGCGAGACTCTACTAAACCTGATCATGACTCGTGAGACCTAGTAACCTAAGCTCTGATACCAACTTATCACGACCCAATTTCCATACCCGGTCGTGATGGCGCCTCTCATGAAGACAAGGCCAGCCAACTAACCCAAATCCTCTCTTTAACAATTATTAAACATAAATGAATACAAACAACTTAATGTCATTAAAAACTATTAATTACAACCCAACACAACCCGATCGGGAAGTCACAAGTCACGAGCATCTAAAGAGGACTGAACACCACTACAGGGCCAATAATATATACAAAATAAAATCTGGAGTTTAAAAGATGAAGTCCGGTGCCGTGAAAGCTGGCGGTCACCTTGCTCAGCTACAATAGTAATACCTTCAATCCGCTAATAACCTGCTACCGGGTTGCACCGAGGTGCAGGGAGTAAAGTGAGTACTCCAACTCAGTGAGTAATAAGA
Organism: Nicotiana glauca; assembly: GCA_026770625.1. Lineage (NCBI taxonomy): Eukaryota > Viridiplantae > Streptophyta > Magnoliopsida > Solanales > Solanaceae > Nicotiana > Nicotiana glauca. Next base: position 75,075 of record MU670877.1, on the reverse strand, counting down.
GTAAATAATAACTGAGCGGCAAGAAATCACGTAAGAGCACTCCATCATACTATATGGAACCGCACATCCCTTCGAGAAAACAGTAAATCCGTGAAAATCCTTTAGAAAATATCTGGCTCAATTAAAAAACCTCTTTTGAAAATATCCTTTTCCAACAGTCAAGCAAATGAATGCATAATCAGATAGTGCAAGTCCGCACCTAAGTCAGCCCCTCGGGCACAGCACTCCATTAACAAATAACACTAGGGTATCTGGTAACGGTGCAAGAAATAGTATGGATGCCAATGATATAAGAGTGCTGAATGTCATGCCACATAGTACAAACAGGAACCAATGCATGAATGTAATGCAATGCACATGACCGGTACACTCAGTTACCCAATGCGGCGTGCAGTCCGAGCCAACCATGTGTTTATCGTCAACGGCGCTCACTGGGGGCGTGTACAGACTCCGGAAGGGCTCTTACAGCCCAAGCACAATAATCAAGCCATCTCGTGGCATCAATCAATTCCTGGTCAGTCATTGTTACCTGACCGGTTAGTCATTGTTACCCGACCAATTTACATCATATAGTGTCATTGTTACCACTGTTTCAAGTCATATCATACAGTGTCATTGTTACCACTGTTTCAAGTCACATAATACAGTGTCATTGTTACCACTGTTTCAAGTCACATCATACAGTGTCATTGTTACCACTGTTTCAAGTCACATCATACAGTGTCATTGTTACCACTGTGTCAAAATCACTGCTGCAGCCCGCAGCCCGATCCATGCTCAGTCCCGAAATCATCATAAGCCCCTTGGGCATTTATAAAACAGTATTTCTCAGCCCGAATTATCATTTAAAATATCATTTGAGTTTTCAAAACTTAGGAGTATGACAGAGTTTGCAAAAACAGTATTTCAAACCTTGGACCAAGATCAAATAATATGCAAAGTAATGCGAAAATAGTGTATTCTTATGATGATAACAAGTAGTTCAGTCAAACACGCGGTAAAAATCAATAACTGGGACGGACCAAGTCACAATCCCCAACGGCGATCTACCCCACACTCATATCCGGCGTGCAAGTAACCTCAATACAACACTATGATGTGCAAATTCGGGGTTTCAAACCCTAAGGATATCATTTACAAGTATTACTCACCTCGAACCAGTGCAATCCCTCGCTCGTGACGCCTTTGCCTCTCAAATTGGCCTCCACGCGCGTTGAATCTAACCAAAATCTGAGTGAATACATTATAATATGCCAAAGGAACAATACCCAATCGAAAATAATCAAAACATAGCAAAAATCTCGAAACTAGCAAAACCTGAGCCCCGGGCCCACTTCTCAAAAAATTACAATACTCACATCACCGGATTCCTCGTCTCGCCACGAGTCCGTTCATATCAAATTTACCAAAATCGGAGTTCAAATGCCCCTTCAAATCCCAAGCCCTAGTCCTCTAAATTTTCACCCAGTTTTCCAAGAATTAAAGGTTTATTCTTCAATAAAATAGCTCCAATCAATTCCCGTTAAAGGTTTCTAGGTCACGAGACTTACCTCCAATCAATTCCCGTCAAAATCCTCATCAATTTCTACCAAAAAGCTCTTAAGGTGGTCAACAATAGAGGAAATAATGAATGGGGTCGCGGATGAAATAATATAAAAACCCCTCTGGATGCCCAGGTTTTGCCCTACGCGAACGCGGTCAACACCCCCGCGTTCGCGATGAACAAATTCTGCTGACCAATGCGAACGCATCAACACAAATGCGAATGCGATGCTCTGATTCCTCCAACTATGCGAACGTGATCCCAACTACGCGAACGCGATGCACAGGGTCCTCAACCTACGCGAACACGAACTCCTCATCGCGAACACGTTGACCAAACCAGGCAGGTCCCCAGGCCCCTTCTACGTGAACGCGAGGCCAACCACGCGAATGCGATGGCCCAGGAAACTCTACTATGCGAACGTGAGTGTCCCTCCCGCGAACGCGAAGGACAAATTTGGCCTGCAACAGCTGTGCATCTTCTGCAATATCCTAAGTCCAAAAATCTTTTGTTTAGCCATCCGAAATCACCCCGAGGCCGCCGGAACCTTAATCAAAAGCACCAACATATCCCAAAACATCATACGAACTTGTTCCAATCATCAAAACAAATCAAACAACACTAAAATCATCAATTCACATCAGATTCAAGCCTAAGTTTCTTCAAAACTTCCGAAACACGCATTCGATCAAAACCTAACCGAAACACCTCCAAATGACCTGAAATTTAACCCTCACATCCAAAATAACCTAATGGAGCTACTGCAACTCTCGGAATTACATTCCGATCCTCGGATCAAAATCTCACCTACCAACCAGAATTCGCCAAAATACTAACTTCGCCAATTCAAGCCTAATTCTACACCGGACCCCCAAAATCAATTCCGGTCGCACTCCTAAGTCACAAATCATCCCCCGAAGCTAACCGAATCATCGAAAATCACATCCGAGCCCTATAACTCATAAGTCAATGTCCGGTTGTCTTTTTCAACTTAAGCCTTCCTTAAAGAGACTTAGTGTCTCATTTCTTATCAAAACCACTCTAAATCAACTCTAACACACCATATACCGATAACGAAATATAAAGAAGCATAAAATGGGAAAATAGAGCGGTAACTCATGATACGACGGGTCGGGTGATCACAAAGAAGCATGTCATGTTTATTGAAGTTTGCATGCACTTAAGATAAGTCTTTCTTTCCTTCCCCGAAAGGGACACTTCTCGTTTAAATTCATTATCCTGCCTTTTGTTTACTTTTCTTTGAATCCCTTTCGGTTGTACTCCTCTGAAGCTAATACGAAGAAAAGATGGCATGATTGGTTTTACAGGTTTCTATCTAACAAAAATTAAAATTCAAAGAAGGTCACCCAGCCTCAGAAGGTGCATCAAGTCGATCTCGACTGGCCATGATGGCCGATGCTTTAGAGTCAAAATTATTAAAAAGGAAAGGAATCCAAAGTCAAGTACCCATAAAGGAAAAATAAAAAAGAAAAGGCTAAAGCCCTACACGGGCCAATTGTCGCGTCGAATTTTAGAAATTTAAGATCCCAGGGTTTAGAAAGGAAACCAATTTCCAAAAAGCTAGAAAGCAATGGAGATTTTTATCAAAAGAGTTAGGCCAAGATAAAGTGATCAAAACAATCAAGGCCACAAAACCAACCACCGTTTCAAGCTGACGAATTGTTCTTTGATCTGAAAACAGGAGAACGGGTGCATTCCAAAACAACCTTGCAAGAAGCAGGTGCAATAAAAGCAAGTTATGCAAAAACCAAAAACGGTTCTGCAGCAAAGCTGACTCGAAAAGGGAAGTCCCTTTTAAACCCTTCATTCATTCTCCTAAATAAAAAATAATAATTAAAAAAAAGAAAAGAAAAAGAAAAATTCAAAAAGGATTATGGTAGACTAAAGTCCCCAATCTCTTGCTACGTTTTCCTAATATATGGTCTCACTCCCTAGTTGATTCCAGCATAACCTGGTAGCCTTTTTCAATATAGAGTTCCAATCCCTAGTTGATCCCCGGCACAACCCGTAGAACTTTTTTCTTTTCCGACATAACCCGATGACTTTCCCGGCATAACCCGAGGACCTTTTTCTTTTCCGACATAACCCGATGACTTTTCCGGCATAACCCGTGTACCTCCCCGGCATAACCCGAGGACCTTTTTTCTTTTCCGGCATAACCTGATGACTTTCCCGATATAACCCATGGACCTCCCTAGTATAACCTGAGGACTTTTTTTCTTTTCCAGCATAACTCGATGACCTTCCCCGGCATAACCCGTGGACCTCCCCATCATAACCCAATGACCTTTTTCTTTTCCAGCATAACCCGATGACTCTCCCTAGCATAACCCAAGGACCGTTTTCCGGCATAACCCGATGACTTTCCTGGCATTACCCGATGACCTTCCCCAGCATAACCCATGGACCTCCCTAGCATAACTCGAGGACCTTTTTCTCTTTTGGCATACCCCGATGACCTTCCCCGGCATAACCTGGTCATTTTTCTAGCACAACCTCGTAATCATCCCAACTTGCGGCCACCGATCCCCATTTGATTGCATTTTAGATATAGGGTCTCCACTCCCAAATCTCTTTTTCTCAGGTTTACACAATCCCAATTTTAATTTATTTTAATAAAGAAATGGTCTATATTTTGTTCCAATAACTCATGAAATTTTTCTAGTGAAAATTGGAGCAGAAAAAATTTAGTTCGTTTGTTTGATTTGGTGCCTGAACAGGTTTTCACCGTGAGGCACAAGGTTTGAGATGACCAAAAGAAGAAGTCTCAACCCAAATAAAAGAAAAGAAGAACAAGAAAAGAAGTTGAACTCTAAGTGTAGAAGCAGAGAAAAGATGCGGATTGCTCAAGATATGATTGAAGTCACAAGTTTTGCATGTCCTGCCTTGATCTGAAAAGCTGAAGATGAATGAACCAGCGATTGCAGCTAACAAGCATCAAGATTCAGAACAGAGTCTGTAGAAAGAACTATTCAAGACTCAATATCAAGCTTTCGAAGGTTTATAGATAGTAATCGTGTAACTCGTAGTTGATAGTCTTAGCTAGTTTAGCTTTTCATCCTTTATTTCGGTGTAATAAGGAGCTTAGCAAGCAGAAACAGCAGCAAAAACAATGAAATAATAGTTTTTCGTAGTCTCAGCTACCAAAACTTCTAGAACTACACTAACCTGATTCTTTTATAGCCAAGGATATGTAGGCAACCTCCGAAAGTAAAGTTCGGTCAGACTTTTTCAAAAGATGCTTCTCATGGAGTTTCAAACGGACAAAAATTGCTCGTAACTGCTCATTTTATCTTTGGCCGAAAACCTTTCATATTTTCAAGCAAAGAGGGGAAACTGTGAGCACGTGAGTTTTACCCTATATGAATTACTCCTATAAAATCAAAGAAAATAGATTTTTTTTCAATTATTTGTCATTTTTATAGGATTTTATTGATCGTTTGTATTTTGTGCACGTTTAATTTTGTCTAAATAACACAAAAAAAATCAAAAAAATACCATGCATTGCATTTAAGTTTTGTTTTTATACTTTTAGGATTAATTAGTTAATTATTTATTTTATTAAAAATGAAAATCACAAAAAATGGCTCATTTTTTTATTTTTGTTTTTAATTCTTAGATTAGTGATTTTTCCCTTTTAAGTTTATGATCAATTAATTGTTTAAAAGTAATAATTAGATATTTGGCTTAATTTTACAATTTAAATAAGTTTACAAATTTAATTTAGGATTTTTAATTTAAAAAAAAAAAGAAAAAAGGAAAAAAGGAATAAAAGGGGTAATTGAAGAAGGGGGTTTTAATATGAATTTGGGTTAATGTTTAACCCAAAATCGGCCCAATTTTCCCGAAAATTCACCCAGATTCAGGCCCAAAATAGCCTTACCCAGTACACCCACCACTTATATGAAATGACGTCGTTTCATTTTAGATCAATCTCAGCCCTCCATTATTTCCCAATCCAACGGCCATGAACTCCCTATCCCATTACCTTATAACTGTCTGAAGATAGACCCTCCCTACCCCCCAAAAGCCCCCTCACTCTTTTTTACTCTCACCTCGTCCCTAAACCGCCGCTGGAAATCGCCTATGGCGGCGGCGACACCCCAAAACCCACCAAAATTACATCCTGTAATCCCCTTTCCCTACCCTTTCCAAATCTCCAAGCTATCGCCTCTAAATCCTTACCAAAAGCTTCGAATTTTAGATCTAAATTCGGAATCTCAAAACCCTAAATCACCCAAGCGACTCCAAAATCACACCCTACAACCCTTACACCCCTCTGAACTCTAGACTACAATGAAGTTCCGAAAAATCCCAGCTAATTTCTTCAAATTTCTGATCTGAAATCTTCTGAACCTTAATATTGTACCCTTCTCTTTTTTGTTGGTTTTTCTAACCAAAGTTTGGGCATTTAAACCCCAAACTTTCATTAGTCAATTGTTCTTATTGAGAACAGTCGGTTAATGTTAGTTCAATGTTCATTTTACCCCTTTTTCGAAGCTTGGTCAAGACTCGTCTAGATTGGTCCTGTTTGGTTTAAAAAAACAAATATAGGTAATTTCTTTTACCTTTTTCTTTATTTTTACTCCTTTTTGGTTGATTCCCCTTCATGTTAATTGTTTCTGATTTAGCCCATTGATTTAGGTTCTCTTTTCTTTTCTTCTACTATAAGTTTCATTAATTGCATATTTTAGATTTCATCATTAGGAATTTAATTTGCTTAGGTTTAGAATTTTAGTTTCTGATAATCCATTTGTTTTGTTTTTTTCCTTTCATGTTTGTTAAACTTTTCTCCATATTTCTGGATTGTGCTCATATGTGACACTCAGTTGTTTGTTATATATCAGTTAGAATAGTTTAGTAAAACCCCAAAGGTTAGTCAACTATTTGTCTGACTTGTTTCTTGATTAACTTTAGAAAAACCTTAGACTTAGTTTGTTTAATTTGTTTAATTGAAGATAATTAGGATAATTTTTAGGTTTTCTTTCCATCGAGCATTCTGCATTTTATTAGTTATTTAGAATTAGTTGGCTAAACTTTCTTTTAGGTTTAAACCTATAAATTGAAGACTAAACTTTAGTTTAATTTCAGGGAAAAAAATGCAATGCCCTAGGCAACCTAATCACTTGGTTGTTTCTAGAAGGTCCTAAAAATGGTTGGAATTGAATTGGAGTCACAATATAGGTCAAATATTGAAATAGTAAGTAATTATAAGGGTAAAATTGAGTTTTACATAGGTTAAATATCATAAGGTTCTAGGTCTTTGGACAATTGTCCCCATTTTTAGCAAAAGATGCTGAAATTGGGTGAGAAAAAGGACAGACAAATATAAAAAGATGACGTACAATTCTGAATTTTAGAATTTTAGGTTAGTGTATGCTTTTTTGATGCCATTTTCAAAACACTCTATAAAAGGAAAACATTTCCTCATTTACACACACACATTCATCAGCATTTTCCTGCACAAAAGGTTCTGAAAAACATACAGACACTGCTCTGAAAATCCATACTGATTCTGAAAAAACCAAGATGAACACAAAAATACTATAAAAAACTTATTTCTTTTGTTGGGATTTCTGGTTTAAAGATGGATGATTTTCTTGGTGGTGTTCTTGCTTGCTACTCTAGTAATCCTGCTGTTCTATTTGTTGCTGCTTTTCTTCCAAGTTTTCTTCCAAGAGATTTATTTTCTCTTCTCTTTTCTATTGCTATTCAAGGTAACCAACTTTTTCTATGCTTAAGTATTTGTAAATTGGAAGTTAAGTATAAATACAAGTTATTTTTCTATCATTGATGTATGCTTGTGTTTCCTGTTATGATTTATCCACTGAAATGCAACAACATTGAAGCTTTTCTTTAAAATATATAATTCTTTGTTCATCTAGCTTTTTATACCATGAGAATGTATTTGTTGTAAACAACATTAATTATTTGTTTACTTCAGCTAGTATACACTTTCTTTTTGTTGCATTTGTTCGGAAGCATAGTAGATCCCTGTAGTTGGAACTGTTTGTTCGTGAATCTAACCTCGAACATGGTCAGATCCATGGATTACACTACCCCTCCCCCCTCTTGGTTCATTATTTCATTTATTATTTGAGTATATTAGGCAGTATTGTATGCCCTTAGATTTGAAGCCTTTATTTGTTTGTGAGTCTGAACTTTAATATGGTAAACCCATTTATCACACTGCCTTTTTCGCTCAATCTTATATTGGTTACTTGAGTTTGATTTGATAATATAGAAGGTCATGTATTTGAAGACATTTTTGTGAATCTAACATTTAACATGGTCAGAACCATGAAAGTCTAAGTTGAAACAAAAACTGGTTGGGCAGTAAGAAGCCTCAGAGCTTGAATTAAGTACTAGCCTGTAAGAAACAGCTCTATAGCGGATTTCTTGCAAGTTGAAGTTGTTTCAAAGCATTTTTTAATAGCTAGAAGATTCAAAGTTAGGAAGAAAATTACTCTGCACCTTAATTTTTTTTAGAGGCATAGTTGTATTTAGGAGAATATTGTAAATTTACAGACTGTCACTAGTAAAGGACTGTTGGAATGTTCTAATTTCAAGATTTGATCATGTTTGATTATTAGTTAGATTCATAGCATGTGATCACTTTGTAATAAGCATAGCCTATTATTTGCAAAACTATTTAAATATAGCACAAGTTGGGCCAGACTTGCAACAAGGCCTAATATGGGACTCACTTGAGCAAGTCTGGGCCCAGGCGAATGGGCTTGGGCATTAAACACAATAGAGTGGTGTTTAATTGTGAAGTTTTCCTTGAAGATTATAGTATAAAAATATGCTATTATTCTGCGTTTAATTTTTAACTAGCATTGTTGTTTGATCTTTGAATACTGATTTTTAGTTAACAACAAATGAATATAATTATTGTGAATAGGCGAATTTGGTTAATTGCAGAGGTAGATAGGCCCAGCTAGAAAACACGTAGTAACTAGGCCTGCCTACAATAAGCCCAATATGGGCAGTTCCATTTGGACGCAGCAAGATGACTTTGAGACCTTTCTTTCTGGGCCAAATTCCAGCCCAATACAGCTTTAAGAATGTTGATTCCCTTTCAATAAATAGTTAATGGGCCATTGTTGGCCCAAACCCCTTCTCAAAAATGATTTAAAAGCTTAGCCCTTCTCCTTTTAGAAATGTTCTTGATTTAATAGATTCTTAGTGAATTCCAAATAAGGAGTAAAATATGACTTTCCTTATGCTTGGCTTAAGTGAAATACAAACCTTGTTAAAATAAAACTGAGGGGTGCCATACACAAACAAAATCCATAACTTATGGCCCTCACATTAAGTATTAACTTAGTATAAAAAACACCATTGAAACACTGGTAGATTGCTTTAGGCGCATTTATAATAAAATCATCATAGCTACGGGTATGATTCTCATGACGTAGTTGTGATACCTAATTCCCAAATTCGGGGGTACATTAAGTGACCCGTACACAACTTTTAATAACTTTAAATAATTTAAACATGTTATAGATCATGGGTACGGTTCCCGTGACATGGTCCGCAATGTGTAACAATAATTTTTTAAAAGTGATTATAAAGTTTAAAAATACACAATAGGTTTAAAATGTGTGGTAAACCAAATAATAGGCCAACTGATAATAGTTAAAGCGACCGTACTAGAACCACAGAATCCGGAAATGCATAACACCTTCTTCCGGGTTAATAGAATTTCTTACTTAGAATTTCTGGTTCGCAGACTTTTAAAGTAAAGTCAAAATTTTCTCTACTTGGAATTTTAAAATAAACCAGTGACTTGGGACACCAAATAAACTATTCCAAGTGGCGACTCTGAAAAAATAAATAAAATAATCTTATTTCGAATTATGTCACTTTAATTGAAAAAACTCCCTTATACCCCCTTTCGGATGGTAAAAGGAGGTGTGACGACTGCCGCTCCCTGATGCGCTCAAACAATAAACACCAAATGAATGTACAAGCTAGAATATGACTGGGCTCAAAAACATCCAACCTCACGAACTGATTGGCCAACGCCTGAATATCTAATGCAGGCGCTCTCTCATTGATTGGAATGTATGCCAGGCTGTCAATACACACCGACTTTCTATCAAAGCATCGGCCACCACATTGGCCTTCCCGAGATGATTCAAGATGGTGATATCATAGTCTTTCAATAGCTCCAACCACCTCCTCTACCCCAAATTGAGCTCCATTTGATTGAACAAGTACTGCAAACTCTAATGATCCGGGAATACCTCACACGGCACGCCATAAAGATACTGCCACCAATCTTTAGTTCATGAACAATGGATGCCAACTATAAGTCATGAACAGGGTAATTCTTCTTGTGAACCTTCAGCTGCCGTGATGCATATACAATTATCCTGCCATCCTGCATCAATATAGCACCAAGTCCAATGCGAGATACGTCACAATATAATGTATAAGGCCTTGAACCTGTGGGCAACACCAATACCGGTGCCCTAGTCAAAGAAGTCTTGAGCTTTTGAGAGCTCGCCTCACACTCGTCTGACCATCTGAATGGGGCACCTTTATAGGCTAACCTGGTCAACGGGGCTGCTATATATGAGAAACCCTCAACAACCGATGGTAATAACTCACAATCCCAAGAAACTCCTGATCTCTGTAGCTAAAGTGGGTCTAGGCCAGTTCTTAACTGCCTCAATCTTCTTAGGATCCACCTGAATACCCTCTGCCGACACAATGTGCCCCAAGAAAGTGACTAAGCTCAACCAAAACTCACATTTTGAAAGCTTAGCATATAACTAGCTGTCCCTCAAAGTCTGAAGAAAGATTCGAAGATGTTTCTCATGCTGCTCTCGACTGCGGGAGTAGATCAAGATATCATTAACAAACACAATCACAAAGGAATCCAAATAGGGCTTGAACACCCGATTCATCAAATCCATAAATGATGCTGGGGCATTTATCAGTCCAAATGACATCACTTGGAACTTATAATGCCCATACCGAGTCCGAAAAGTTGTCATAGGGACATCGGATGTCGTAATCCTCAACTGATGGTAGCTAGACCTCAAACCGATCTTGGAAAATACCTTGACACCTTAAAGCTAATCAAATAAATCGTTAATCCTTGGCAATGGATACTTGTTCTTGATGGTGACTTTGTTCAATAATCTATGCACATCCTCATTGATCAATCCTTCTTCTTTATAAAGAATACGGGCATACCCCAGTGCGAGACACTAGGTCTAATAAATCCCTTATCGAGTAAATCTTGCAAATTACTCCTTTAGTTCTTTCAACTCTGGAGGGGCCATTTGGTATAGCGGAATAGAAATGGGCTGAGTGCCCGGGCCAAATTTATACACAAGTCGATATCTCTGTCGGGTGCCATCCCCGGTAGGTCTATAGGAAACATCCCTAGAAACTCACAAACAACTGGTACTGAATCCATCGAAGTAACCTCCACACTAGAATCGCGAACATAAGCGAAATAAGCTAGACACCACTTCTCGACCATGTGTCGAGCCTTCACATAAGAGATAACCCTGCTTGTAGAATGGTCAAGATTACCTCTCCACTCTAATCGAGGTAACACCGGCAAGGCTAAGGTCACTGTCTTGTCGTGACAATCCAAGATAGGATGATAAGGTGACAGTCGATCCATACCCAAAATGACATCAAAATTGACCATATCGAGAAGTAATATATCTATATGAGTCTCAAGACTCCCAATGGTAACCACACACGAATGATAAACATGCTCTACTACAATATCATCTCCCATAGGGATGGACACATGCACAAGGGCACTCAAAGAATCATGAGGCACAACCAAATATGAAGCAAAATAGGATGACACATAGGAATAAGTAGAATCCAAATAAAATAGAACTGAGACATCTATATTGCAATCTAAAACCGTACATGTTATAACCGCATTAGATGACCCAACCTCAGGCCTGGCTGTAAAAGTATAGCATCGGGGTTGTCCCCACCACTCTAAACTAGATCTCGAGGATGGGCCCTAGCTGGCTGGTCTTCACCTCTAGCGGCCTGACCTCCACCTCCAATGCCCCGACCTCCACCTCTAGCTGTTTGACCCATACTTCTAGCTAGTTGAGTGGGTGGTGAAGCACCCGATGCCAAAACCATGGAACAAGAACCTTGATACTGATAACTGCTCGATGCACAAGGGAAAAATTTAGCAATATGCCTCGGGTCACCACAAGTATAATAGGACCTCGGCTGCTGAGACTGCTAACCCTGAAATGACCAGTGGGCCCAAGTAACCACCCTGAAAACTTTAAGGAGGAGATGCAACAGTGCTAGTGGTACCTGTAGGCTAGCTGGTCGAAATAATGCATATGAGGGCCATAGTCACTTGAAGCACCGTGAGAAGCCTGGAGTGCTGAATGAAATGGCCTGGGAGGATGGCCTTTACCAAAAGTGCCCCTACATCCAGATTAGGCACCACTAAACCCACTAGAATGACGAGGTCTATTGTGAGATACCTAACCACTCCCTTGAGCTGCAACTATCTCGAATCGATTGGCGACATTGGCAGCCATCTGAAAAAAGAATCTCACTCCCAGTCTCCTTGGCCATCTGCAACTTGATAGGCTGAGAAAGTCCCTCAATAAACCTCCTCACACTCTCTCTCTCTCTCGGTAGGAAGCAGAAGAATATCATGATGGGCCAAATCCACAAATCGGGTCTCGTACTGAGTGATAGACATAGCGCATTGCTGAAGATGCTCGAACTGCCTCCGATAATCCTCTCTCAATGTGACAGGAAGAAACTTCTTGAGAAAAAGCTGAGAGAAATGGTCCTAAGTTAGAGAAGACGACCCACCTAGCCTAGTCAACACATAGTCCTTCCATCATTTCTTGGTGGAACCCAACAATTGAAATGCAGTGAAATTGACCCCATGGGTCTCTACTATGCATATGGTTCGTAGCATCTCATGACAGTTGTCCTGATAGTCCTGGGGATCTCTGAAGATGGACAACTGAAGTGAATTAGGAAAAGCTTTTTAAACCTATCCAATCTCTATAAAGCCTCATAAGACATAGCTGATCCATCACTGATCTATGCCGCAACACCCAGCTGAACTAACCCAACTGGCTGGGCTGTTAGGGTCTTGAACTAGGGAGCCATCTGCTCTGGAGTGTGAGTAGCAGGAGCCTGTGCTCCTCTCCCAGCCTAAGAGACGGCTGGTGCCACAGGAAATGTGCCGGCCTATGCCACACTTTCCATAAGGCCCACTAGACGGACCAAGGCATCTTGAATGGGGTGGCAAAGAAACCCACCGGGACCGTAGCTGCTCCAGTTGGAACAGTGTGGGCTGGAGCCTCATCAAACTCCACCTGAGGCTCCTCTACTGGTGTTGCGGCCCAAGCTCTATGCCGAGCCCTACCCCTACCTCAGCCTATGGCATGGCCTCGGCCTCGACCTCTACCCCTCATAGGAGTTGCCACTAGGGACTCTAGCTATTGCTCGGCTGAAGATGCGGTACGTGTTCTCCCCATCTACAAGAGAATAAGAGTAGGAGAGTTCAATTAGCAATGAGAGAACAAAATCACACGACAGAGAAGAATAGAAGTGAAATTTGTCCCTAAACTTCATAGCCTATGGAAGATAAGTACAGACGTCTCCTTATCGATCCTCCAAACTCAATTAAGCCTTCTCGTTAATTGTGAGACCTAGGAAACTTAGTGCTCTGATACCAACTTGTCATGACCTAGAATTCCCACCGCCGGGACCGTGATGGCACCTAATATTCTTTCTAAAAAAGCCAATGTTAGAGAATCATTAAGCCATTTCTTATATATTTCAGTAATTAATAGCAAATAAGCTATGATGAGTTAAAGTGAATGCGAAATTTTATAACAGTCTCAATATATGTACTACTACTCGGATCTGGAGTCACAATTCACAAACATTCTAGGATTTACTACAAGTAAAAGTCTGAAAGAAATAAAATTGTTTGAATGAAAGGAACAGTAAAACAGAAGAGATAGATGGGGACATAAAGGTTTGTGAACGCCGAGAGATCTACCTTGAGCCTCTGGTAGCCTAGTCCGAGCTGCTATGTTTCTCGATCAACTGGGACCAATACCAAAATCTGTACAGGAAGTACAGTATCAATACAACCGACCTTATATACTGGTAAGTGTTGCGCCTAATCTCAGCGAAGTAGTGACGAGGCTAAGACAAGACACCCACAAATAAACATATGTAATTTAATAGTATATGTAGTAATAACAACAATGAAAGAACGAGACAAGTAATATTGGGAGGGGGCATGCTGAGGGGATCACAAGATAAAGAATCACAATAGTAATAAGAACTTGATCAACTGATATACCTTGAACAAATAAACAAGTAAGCTCGAAAGAAAATGCACGACATCACTCTTCAAGCTTTTACTCTCAACCTCACCATATGAATCAATAGAAATGGCACGACATCACCCTTCATGCATTAGCTCTCTCATAACATGGCAGGACATCACCCTCCGTGCATTAACACTCACAATATGGCACGACATCACTCTTTGTGCATTAACACTCACAAAACATTGCATAGCATCACCCTTCGTGTATTATTTGATAATTTTATATTTCTTTTTAAATTTTAACATACCGACCAAAATCCGTCGGAATCATTAAAAAATAATTTTAAAAAGGTTATTTCTGACCTACTTCGGTTGGTAATTTAAAGTTTATGCAGAATGCACATTGAAATTACCGACTGAAATCGTTCAGAAATTATGGATTTCTAGGCTTGCAATATGAGAATTCCGATCGAAATCGGTTAGAAGTCGATCAGTTTTCTAGGTAAAAACCTGGCAGAATATGGATGCTTTTAAGATACACTGCACGCCAATTACAACCAATAACCATCCTATAATGGCATCATTACATTGTTGCAATTCAACTACAATTAACCAACAACAACAACAATTAACCTACCACAATAATAACGCTAATAACAATCACAACAACAACACCAACAAGAACAACAACACTGCTAATAACAACCACAATAACAATGCTAATAAGAACCACAACAACAATGCCAACAACAAAAACACCAATACAAATATTCAATAACAAAATAATATCAACAATACAATCATCATTCAAAACTATTCCAGCTGTCACGACCCGAAATTCCCACCGCCAGGACCGTGATGGCGCCTAACATTTCACTTGCTAGGCAAGCCAACATTATAGAATCATTAAGAGATTTCTTATACATTGCAGTAATTAATAGCAAATAAGCTATAAATTAAAGTGAATGCGGAATTTTATAACAGCCTTAATATATATACTACTACCCGGATCCGAAGTCACAATTCACGAACATTTTAGGATTTACTACAAGTAAAAATGTGAAAGAAATACAACACTTTGAACAAAAGAAATAGTGAAACGGGAAAAGATAGACGGGGACTTCAAGGTCTCTGAACGTCGATAGATCTACCTTGAGTCTCCGGTAGTCCGGTCCGAGCTACTATGCCTCTCGATCAACTGGGACCAAGATCAAAATCTGCACATGAAGTGCAGTATCAGTGCAACCAACCCCATGTACTTGTAAGTGTTGAGCCTAACTTCGGCGAAGTAGTGACGAGGCTAAGACAAGATACCCACAAATAAACATGTGTAATTTAAAAGTATTTGTACTAATAACAACAATGAAAGAACGAGACAAGTAATATCTAGAGGGGGCATACTGAGGGGATCACAAGATAAAGAATCACAGTAGTTATAAGAACTTGATTAACCAGTATACCTTGAACAAATAAACAAGTAAGCCTAGTAAAAGAAAATGCACGACGTCACCCTTCGCACATTAACTCTCTCATAACATGGTACGACATCACCCTTTATGCACTAACACTCACAATATGGCACGTCATCACTATTCGTGAATTAACACTCACAAAACATGGCACGGTATCACCCTTCATGCATTAACACTCACAAAATATGGCACTTCATCACCCTTCATACATTATTACTCTCCCTTACCAAAACAATGAACAGTAACAACTGGAGATAGAAATAACAAGAACACGTCTTACTTCGACAATACCAACCTCAACTTTGAGTCAATACTCAATTAATACCAAAGTCCGTAAACATGATAAGAATGATCAACATAATGATTAACTAGTCTAAGCATGGATAATATGATCAAGGAAAGCAACAATTACAAGAATAAGACCCACCCACATGCTATAACACGACAACAACGCATAGGTACTCATCACCTCACCTATACGTTGTACCCAGCATTCAAACATGTTGCAACTAGACAATTAAGTCCTAATCCCTCAATCAAGGTTAACTACGACACTTACCTTGCTTCAACGGCCAAACTCAAAGCTCAACCATAGATTTTCTCTTCAAATAAGCCTCCAGACTAATAGAATCTAGCAATTTACCAATCAAACGATTCAAATTAAGCCTTACGAACTACCTACAATTGCAAAGAATTATATTTAGGTCATTATTAAAAATGTCAACAAAAGTAAATACCCGGGACCGCTTGGTCCAAACCCAAAATTTGGATCAAAGCCCGATTATCCATTCACTCCCGAGCCCGGTTATGTAATTTGTTTTGAAATCCGACCTCAATTTGAGGTATAAATCCCCTATTTAACAAATCTCTAGTTTCTACCCAAAAACCCCCAATTCCACCATGAAAACCTTAGATTTTAGGTTAAATTCTCGCAATACTATATATACTTGCATGCATTGTGTTTTAAGTTTTGCAGGTAATTCAAGAAGTAACCGTTCTTCAAATAGGAGCAACCTTCGGTCCGGTTTCCATTTGTGACTTACCATTATTTCAAACCTAATCGATTCTCATCAATTACTCGCCTTTACCCCACGACCGTTCAGATACCTAACATGTGATACATCTGTTATACTTCAGACTCATAATTATAACTCCATCTGATGCTACCCTTCGCAAAAGAATCTTTTCTGAAACTTGCTACCATTCCTATAACAAATCCATCAGCCTCATTCACCGTTGGGTCCATAACTACACATATCACGATTCCTGCAAAACTAGAGATATGTAGGTAGCTCAGAGACCAGAGTTCGGCTTATATTTTTTAGAACATCTCATTCGGTCAAAATGGGTCATTATTTCTTTACCCAAAAACTCTTTCATCCTTTTCGAGTGAAGAGGGGCAGCTGTTCATACCCAATTTTTTTGTCACATTTTTTAAAAATGCATATATACTTACAAAATAGTGCATGAGTAGCAACCAACATTTTTTTCATAATTTTATGTAATTTTAAAAGGATTTTAACTAATTTGTTTTATTATCCAAATAATAACTAATTGTATCACAAATGGCCTTATGATACATTTATTTGCTTAACTTTATTATTGATATTTATACTGAGGTTTGATTATTTCACAAATAGTCATATGTACATATTAGGGTAATAATTGTAATAACTTTGCAATAGTAGCCCATGTATGCATAATTACCTTATTTCACAAGAAAATAACCTTTTATATTTTATAATGTTAAGTAATTATTTTAAATCATCGACATGCATAAAAATCATTTTTTCAATCATTTTTAGCTATTTTTATAAATTATTTTATCAATTAATTGGGTATTTAAATAATATCCCCTTTTTCTTAATCATTTTCTGACCTAACCCAATTAGTCAAGCCTAATCACCTAAAATCCTAGCCCAATCCGCCTCAGTCCAAACTAAATAACCCTTACCCAACCCAGAATCTCCTCTAATCGTGGTTGTTGACCTATGAGATCAACGATCCACGTTACCCATTTACTTTTTAACCCAATGACCCCCCAAACCTAACTCATTCTCTCATTTGCATCGCCTCTGAATCCTCTCCACCTCTCTTCTCTCTCAGACACCCTCAAACCCTAGATCACCTTCACTTAAAAACTCCCCCAAACCCCTTCGATTCTTGACAAGATATGGGGCCATCTAGTGATTTATTGCTTTGTCTAGCCTCTCTCCTTTTCTGGTTGTTCGATTACGTTGATTTATGAAAGAGTTTGGAAGAGATTCAAATCAGATTTTGTTCCCAACCTTTTCATAAGCTACCTTTGCCCATTTTCTGTTTGTGAGTACCATTATCTTCGTGTTTATGGCTCGAATCTATTGTTATAAACTAGGTTTTCTTTCATCTTTGTTATTTAAAAATAAACCCCAATCTTATACTACTTTGGTTTGTTCAGATCCTTGTAGATCGGAAGCGTTTTTAATTGTTATTTGGTATTTCTCTTTCAAAAACCTTCTGTTCTTCCTTACTACTAGTCGATTCCAATGTTTTCTGAAATTAGGATTTCATTTTAGGCTCTATACAAAAACATTTCAAAACTCCCAAGTGTTTGAATCTGATTATCTTTACAAATTTGACTATTTTTGTGTATATGCTTTAAACCCTATGTTTCTCTGCTTATAGCACTGATTACTTGTGACGACCCAAAGGGTCATCGCCTGTTTCCTCATCTGTTCCGTGCTCCTGAGGCCTTGAAAACCTCATTTTCTATCGCATCGATTTGCGTGCGCAATCCAGGCACGTAGCCAAAAAGCTTTTATATTGAAATATGTGAATTCTGTGAAATATTTGAAGAATTTTGATATTAATGTGATTATAGTTGACTTTGGTCAACATTTTTGGTAAAAGGACCCGGACCCGAGATCGGACGGTCCCCGAAGGTCTGTAGAAAAATATGGGACTCGGGCATGTGCCCGGAGTTGAAATCCGAGGTCTAGAACCTGAGTAAAAGAATTTTTCCGTTAAATTGTTTTATAAAATTATTAAGGAAAAATAGAAATGAAAATTTATTAAAAGACTACGGTATCGGCTCGTATTTTGGTTCCGACGCCAGGTACAAGTCTTATATATGGTTTATGCGCTTCCTGTAAAGTTAGGTCAAAATCGGACGTCGTTTGACGTGTTTCAGACCTAAATGTCTAAATTTGGAAGTTTATGAATTTTGAAATGGAAATGATGATCTTGAGGCTTGATTCAATGATTTTGATGTTATTTTGGCGATTTGATCGCT
>MU670877.1:4131-38974 GCA_026770625.1 Nicotiana glauca | reverse complement strand
TATTGTTGTTACTCCCTTGCCGGGATAGTACTTGTTATTTATTTATTCTTCTTGCCCGTTTGGTTGTGACTGCTGTTTGGGTGAGGAAGAGTGATATTGCACGAAGGGTCATTCCGTGCTATTTCTGATTATAATTGCACGAAGGGTCATTCCGTGCCATTGTTGATTATATTTGCACGAAGGGTCATTCCGTGCCATTGTTGATTATTTTTGCACGAAGGGTCATTCCCTGCCATTGTTAATTATATTATGCACGAAGGGACATTCCGTGCCATTGTTAATTATATTATGCACGAAGGGACATTCTGTGCCATTGTTAATTATATTATGCACGAAGGGACATTCTGTGCCATTGTTGATTATATTTGCACGAAGGGTCATTACGTGCCATTGTTGATTATATTATGCACGAAGGGTCATTCCGTGCCATGAAATGAGAGTTATGTGAGGAAGCACGAAGGGTGATGCCGTGCATTTTTATATGATTGTTTGGGTGAGAATGAGAGTACAAGCACGAAGGTTGATGCCGTGCAACTATTGAATTTCTTATTCTGTGATAATTATTGTTGTGCCCTATTTATTAATTACACTGATAAACTATATATTCGATTGTACTCCCCACAGCATGTTCCCTCCCTCTTATTTGGTTAGCTTCAGTATTTCTGTTGTTTTGGTGTATATATGTATATAGAAATGTACAGGTTGATTAGGTAGTCCTGTCTAGCCTCGTCACTACTTCGCCGGGGTTAGGCCAGGCACTTACCAGCACATGAGGTCGGTTGTGCTGATACTACACTCTGTGCATTTTTTTGTGCACAGATCCAGGAGCAGATTTCGGGCAGCAGCAGTAGGATATTTATTCCAGGAGTTATCATCTGCCCAGGGACTCTTCGAGGTAGCCTAGCTGGCATTCGCAGGCCGAAGTCCCTTTCCTTTTATTTCAGTTTGTTTTCATTGTTCCGAAACAGACTTATGTATTTTTTATTCATTCAGATTGGTTGTATTATTCTATAGTAGTCCGTGAGCTAGTGACACCAGGTTTTGGGGTTGTGATGTGTTTTTGAAATTCCGCATTCTTATATTATCTTATTAAACTTAAAAGTCTTCCGCATTTATTAATTGATGACGGTATATTTTATTGGTGATGTTGATAGAGAATGTATAATGTTTGGCTGGCCTAGCTCCGTTTGTAGGCGCCATCACGACGCCCGATGGTGGGATAAATCTGGGTCGTGACATTACTTCAAATTTTTTTGTTATTGTTTATCTCTGTCAGCCAAAATAGATTAAGTGATTTTATTTAGGGTTCGAATTATATTTTTTTGTTAAAATCAGTACTTTTTCGTGATTTTACCTATTTTCCTTATTTGTGATGCCGAATGGATTACTTTCCTTGATTAGTCTATTAGCCTTATTTCTAGTTTTTGATTTACTTTAACCGACTTATGATTTATTTTCTGCCTTATTTGAATCATAATCTGAGTTTTTAATTGATTCTCCCCAATTTAAGGGGGTGTTTTTCGGATTTTGTGGAATTATTTGATCAAGTTTAGCCCCAGATTAACTGGCTGATTGTATTTGCTTGCCTTATTTGTGAACTCTAATTTTCTTGCCTTAATTGTTTTCTCTGCTGAATTTTTTCTTTCAAAAACACGAACACACTCAGAAAGAAACATGCACATACAAAAAAATTCTTGCTCTCAAACCTTTCTGTTACTTGTATTTATTACATTATCTAGCCGACTGAAAGCCAAGGCTAGACTATTGGGTTCTGCATACTTTCAACTTCTTGTTTGCTATTTCCTAACTGGTGTGTCTCCACTTCTGCTATCATTCAATATGCTATGTAACTAGACCTATGTGCTTCGTGCTTATTGATCTTAATCAGCATGTCTACTTCCATGAAATTAGACCTATGTGCTTCTTGTTTTTAGCATGTTTGTCTTTATGTAATTACACCTATGTCTATTTGTTTCTCAACTAGCATGATTTCTGTCTTGTTTTAAGTGTTCACCTTAACAAACTCCTGATTAGTTCATGATTTCTATGCTCTCAACTTATGCTACCTTTCTGTATGATTTTCTTTATCAGCAACTTGATCCCAACATGTTGTTCTCTGATTAGTATATGCCTATATTGTTCTCTTGTTAGTAGACAATAGATTAAGGCCATGTGAAACCTTGTTCAAATTAATTGTCATTTTGCTCGATCTGTTGTTTAATTGCTGGAGTTCATGGCTGAACTCCTTATGACATTTTGGGAGGACATATCGTTCCCTCTTGGGAATTGGGTTTTTTGAATTGAAGAGTCGCCACCTAATGATTAAGTGCATTAGGACACTGAGGGGGTTTTGATTTAGAAAACTAGAGTTTGGGTAAGGGCTAGAAATTATCTCAAGGGGAAGGTATTAGGCACCCCTCAAGATCTACTAGTGTGGTTCCCGGCCATGCTACAATTGTGACTTTAAGTTAAAACAATAAATAAGCAAATACAGGTTTCAAATATCAGGGTTTTCACATTGTGATTGCAAATAAGTTAAGATTTAAAGAAGCAAAGGAGCTGAAATTTGAGAAAAAGAAGTTTTGACATTTTGAAAGTAATAAACAAGTACAGGGGAGGGGGTCCTAGGTTTATAAATAATATGGATTACATCAATGCAATACCCGGTAATCACTCCTCAGAAGAGGGGTTACACGTGGTATTAGCGCACCGGTAATCATGTCCATATCTACCCTTTTGAGGTATTAAACGGGGAATGGTTTCGTTTACTTATTTCATGCTAGTACCCGCCCGAATCCTATCAGTCCCGGAGGCATTTGGGACTACTAGTCCTAAAGGGAAGGGAAATGTGGATTTTGTATGGTTTAAAAAGGATAAAATTCTAGAGCGACAAACAAAATACATAAAGAAGATATGGGAGACACATAACAATTAAAAGGCTCAGGCGGGCCTCCTCACTTAAAAGAAGATCGTTTAGTATGACTTACAAATACTGGTTTTGGTTTGAATTAAATTTAACGCATTGAGGCGGGCTGATTTATGACATATTTCTCAGACAAGAAGTCCGAATTAGGCCTACCCCTAGTTGTAATTATCAAAGACTGATGCAGTTAATCAATTACCTAATGGCTTGCCTAGGTGACACCTATAGGCATGATATCTAACCATGTGGAAGTATACTGATTAAAAGAAGGCTTGTTGATTGTAGAAAAACATAAGTTTCGTAGATATTGAGTAACGTTACTGCTGATTTTAGACATGTAGACCATTCAGATTAAGTCGATTACCCCTATAGACATGTTTTTTAAGCGTAATTGATTTCAAAATGTTTATAGAAATGCAAGAGTCCTATAGGCATGATATCTAGAATGCAATTTGTTATCTAAACCTATAAACTGTTTGCCTAGTGATAGATGTTTATGCATAATTTAAGAGATCCTATAGACAGGTTATCTATATGATGTAAGAGTGCAGATGCACATAGTCATGGCATCTATATGAGTGAAAAACCCTAAAGACATGGTTTCTATATATGCAGAAGTGCAAAAACCTATAGGCATGATTTCAATATGAATGCAGAAACTTAAACACATGATTTATATATATATGCAGAAGTGCAGAAACCTGTAAATAATAACACCTATGAGCACGCTGTCTACCTTTTGCATACATGAGTGACCCTCTTCTTTTCACTAAAACCCCATAAGTTATTACAGACCAGAATGAATCAAGAAAATGTAAAATTACATCAGAAATTAAACTACAACCAAAGAGCCTAATTTAGACTCAAGGTCTAAAATATGAGATGAACCAACTCCAAAGATCAAGATTTCCAAAGCCTTTCTCTTATTTGGGATGTGTCAAAGTTTCCTAAGAGTCTCAGGTGGACTCCGGCCAGTGCTTACACCCCAAATATATTGCAGAATTAAGTAGTGCAGTGTGGAAGGGCCAGCCCCCAAATGTCCAAGTTCAGAAGGAGCTCGGGGTCCCAAAGCAAGGCTCATAGGAGGGGGGAAGAACTTAGAATCTAAGAGAGAGTGCAAGTACATAGAGGGGATTTAGGGAAGGCCATGATAGGCTGGTGGTCATACCCAGCAATTAGGAGTACTGGCATACCCCTAACCAGCTTGTTAGTCATATTGTTTGGGAGTTAGGATCCATTAAGGATCAGATCCAGACATGAGCAGCAATTTGGATAGTGCCATGCGTGAACCTTAAATCAAACACATAGCAGGTAGTAAGGGTATGAGGGAATTCACAACAGCAACAGATGTAAAGAGAATAACATATTCAATACTGAACATAAACAGCAAAGTAGACATGATTGTAGAAACTATAAAGTAAACACATAGGGACGAGGCTGAAAACAAAATTAGAACATACTAGTTTCAGGAAATAAGAAGACAAAAAGCAGTAGTAAAGCCCAAATTGCAGGCAAACAGCCAGAAAAAACTCATATGAGAATGTGAGAGTATTGAAATTGAGAGTGTAAGTAATCGAGGGTGTAAGTGTTGAACTCAAGGTGTTTTAAAAAGTATTGTATTGGAATTGTCAAAGGGCATAAGGGTCGTGCCCCTTTATAGTGCAGAAAGCAAGTAAGAAAAGGTAAGAAAATAATTTTGCAATCAATTACATAAGGTCTCCCTTTAGTTAAGGGATTCTGATTTCAAACGGGTAAAAGTCAATTAAGGAAAGAGTTTGATTAAAATCTTTTCCAAAGTAGCACAAGAAGGGTAAATACATAGAAGTTTATTTAAGGCAAAAGTCCAGTGGTACACGGTTTGTGAGAATAAGGAAAGGGAATCAATCAAATAGCCAGTAAAAAATCAAAATTGCAGGCTTTGTTCGAATGAACCAAGTCAGGAAAAGTGAGGAAAGGGTTTTACTTAAGGAAAATTAATAATAATCAATCAAACCTAAAGAGATTCACAATCCAATAATGAGTTGGCGAAACCTTTTGAAAGAAGAATTTCTCATATATAAAGCACACATGCATGTCAAACAAGAAAGAGTTGCCATGTTAATTAGAAAAGGCTAGCCATAGAAAGAGTCATAAAAAAAGAGGTTCCAGTTCAGCTTATAGACTCAGAATGAGTTTGACAGTCCAGGGTTCCAAAGTAGAACCCTAGTCCAAACACAAAATAAAACTTGCCAAAAAAACCCCCCCAAATCCTAGGGTTTCAACTCGAATCAGACACAAAGATGAGAAGGCAAGCCATTGAAACAGACTCAAAGGTCTGTTTCAGAGCCTCATGATGAAACATACAGATACAATTGTAGGTTTGAAGCAACAGAGTGAAAATGTTGATTTAAAACCATGAAGAACATGTTTTAAGGGAAGCTAAGAACTTAAGCAAGTTTAGAAGAGAAAAAGGGTGAAATAAACTTAAGAAACAGTAGATGAAACATGTTTAGAAAGAACACGAACAAAGTACAGTAAAGCAAACAAAATTCAAGAACTCAGTAGGAAACACATACAGTAGAAGAATACTAAAAAGTATAATAAATAACATGCAGGAAAACATAACAAAGATTAACATGCGAACCTAATCTAGAGACACAGTAAAATACAAAGTACGAAAGAGTTATGCATAGTAGAAAGAAAAGCAGAAGAACAACATATGTGTGGTAAAACATAGTATAGGCAGACACACATAAAGAAAAGAAAAAGGAATAATCAGAAAGACGTTTTGAAACCCTTAAATCAAAGAGAAGCAAATTTTAAAGAAAAGTTTGGGGAAAACACTTTAAAAGACCAGTAGAACACAGATATAACATAGATCTAAGAAAACAAATAGAGAAAAACCTCGAATAGCTTAGGGTTTCGGAGAAACCATAGAAATGAGAAAGGCTTGGAAGAAAGTCTGATCTTGAGTCGGATGAGTTAGAATCAGGCTCCTAATGCTTTGGATACGCCGGAGCAAGGCTGGAGAGGACATAGAACCATAGATCTGAGAAGATCTGAGAGAAAACCACCGAGGTCAAACCTCGAAACTTCAAAGACCCAGGGTCTAATGGTGGAGGGGGGAGTACAGGCCATCCACACCCTGAGAACCCATGGATTCAGGTGAAAGTGCGGTAGAAAAGGGTAGAAGATGACTAGGGTTCCGAAGAACCTTCGAGAGAGTTTGAGAGACGAAGGGATTCAAAGGTGGCTAATAAGGTGAAAGTCATTAGGGTTAGGGGTGTTTGGGAAATTAAAAAGGAAATGGAGAATTATGGTCGTTGATCAAAATGATCAACAGCCTGGATCAAAAGGGGAGCCGGGCGGGTTTTTTTTTAGTTGGGTCATGGGCGGATAAATTTAGGATTTGGGTCCGGTCCGTTTGAAATTGAGATTGGGGTTTAATAAGGGCTAAAACTGAAATGTAAATAGGCTGTAATTGCAACGAAATGAGGCTAAATGTTAAATAGCCAGTTTTATTTTTTATTTTATAAAAAATACTAAAAATAATTTTGAAATTAAATTAAAAGTACTGAATTAGTAAATCATATATAAATATTAATTTAAAAATACTGGAACCAATTTTATAATTATAAAATGCTATTAAATCTTAAAGTAGACTAAAATTATAATTATATGCAATTTAGTCTGTTAAATACCAAATAAATTCGTAAAATATATGCAAAAATTACCTTAACAATATTTTATATAAATATGGAGAATAAAATAAAATTTTCACCAAAATTGGTAATTTTGGAAATAATTATTAATTTTTGTACTGCTAAAATGGATAATAAATTGATTTTAAAAATCTTTAAAAATTAGAAAAAATTCCAAAACACTTGGGCATGATTATATATGCATATACATGTTATTATGAAAGCATTTTTTTTATAAAAGTACATAGAAAAAAATTGGGTATCAACAGTAATCCGGTAATCTGTTTCTATGCACTTCTGAAATCCAAAGTGTTTTCTTTCCTAAAACTACTTCCTACTTTTATACACTATTTTCAACTCCTGTTTTTAGATATCTAGGATCCTGTCTGAGAAATGCTTAGGGTCCATGAGACTCCTTTGAACTCTGACACATTAGGGCTAGTTTCCAATCCTTTATGAACTGTGTGTTGAACATCTGATTCTGGTGTGAGCACTACCCGGGGTCCTGAGGCCCTTGAGAACTTTGACACACTAGAAACTAGCTTTATGTGTTATGGATGGACTACCACTATGCTCGGGGGGCTATGTTTTGAGGCTTGGTTCCAAGTTGATGTTGGGCCTATGAAGGCTCTCTATAGTATAGTGATTTTCATTAGGTAATTTATTTATATTGGTCTGTGTAATAATTCTTGTAAAAAAATATATCAGGGTTATTAGTAAAAGCTAAGAAGGATTTTTTATATGTCTCTGTTTGAATTGAGTAGAGAACATGCCTATAGGACTTGATTATGTATTATTTTTTTGACTCTGTGCTGCATATTAGAAATCTTGTTATAGGGTTTTACATTTATTTTTGCACATTAAACATCCTATTTAATAGGACTTGGAAGTATTTTTTCCTTCCAATGTGCATTAGCAACCCTGTCTATAGGCTATTGACTGTTTGAATAACCCTTTTCCCTGTCAACGCGCTCCAAGAGTTCTGCCTCTGCATGAATAATAGAGATCCTGCCTATAAGAACTGAAGTTATCTTGATACCATGCCTATAAGGTTTCAAAAATTAATTTCCGCATTTAGATATCATGCCTATAAGGAATTAGTATAAAATTGTTTCAACACTTAGATATCATGCTCATAGAGATAAACACGTAAAATCAGTTCTGTAATGCTTGTGATCATTTTCAGCACGTAGACAACATGCTTATAGGGTCTAAACGGTTAAAATCTGCCTGTCTAAACTAGTCACTGGTTTGTACTCCCTCCGTTTTAATTTATGTGAAACCATTTGACTGGGTACGGAGTTTAAGAAAAGAGAGAAGACTTTTGAACTTGTGGTATAAAATGAGGCACATATATTTTGTGCGGCTAAAAATCATTGCATAAAGGTAAATTATTTCCAAATAAGGGAAGGGGTCATTCTTTTTGATACGGACCAAAAAGAAAATAGGTTCACATAAATTGAAACGGAGGGAGTAATATATTTAGATATCATGCCTATAGGATCCTGCCGGTTATCATCTAGGAAAGCCTGTAGGATAGTTAAAACCCTGAAATTGCCAAAAAACTTTGTTTGTTCGACTGCTTATAAACTGCCCAGATTCAGGAAGTAATACAATCAGTAGGCAAACTAGTTACGTGTTTACTGCCTCGCCTTAATAAAACTGCTGCATATTTTGTGCTCATCTAGATATCCTGCTATAGGACTTTAAATCGTTTAAAACTGTTTGTTTGAGGCATGTATTTATTTTTTCTATTTGTGGAGGTAAATATGAGCCCTGTTGACACCCAGTTTTTTCCTATATATTTTCAATATGAAAAATAGCTTCAAAATGGCATATATATGCATATATACATATATCCAAGTAATTCATTACTTTTCCTTAATTTTAAAAGATTTTTTTATCTATTTATTCTCCTATCTTATACATAAAATTCAGTAATTATTTCCAAAACTGTCATTTTTGGTAATTCCCTTATTGCACTTTTATATCTACACAAAATATAGCCAAAGCAATTTTTTTCATATTTTTTAAATATTTATTTCGTATTTTTAAAGTTAAATTGCATATACTTATAATATTAGCCTCTTTTAAGATTTAATTATATTTATGTCCATAAAAGAAGGTGTGGTACTTTTAAATAATGAATTATGTATTATAAATAATTTTAGTTCCATCAATTTATTTTCAGAAACTATTTTATTATTTTTTTTATAAATCAAATAGGAAAAATTGGCTATTTAAATGTTAGCCCCGTCTTATTTCAATTATAGCCTGATTTTGAACCCCAATTTGAAGCCCAGTTACTCCAACCCAATTGCAATCTGAACTGACCTAAACCCTATTCTATTAAACTGCCCCATTTACCCGTTCAATCCAAGTTGTTGATCACTCAGATCAACGACCAAAAATTGCCCTTACCTAAATTAATCCCCAACTACCCCCTAAACCCTATCATTCCTCACAACACGCCGCCTCTGAATACCCCTCCTCTCTACACCACCCTCAAACTCTAGCTGCTGCCACCTTAATCTACCCTAAGCTATGGCTTTCCATGGTCGCCTAAGACCTGTATCAGCCTCGTATGGCTTCTATGTGTTTGTTGCTGTGGTCCCATGACCATATTTTGAAGAGACTTGGTCCAGTCTTTGCTTGACGACCTTTCTATGGTCATCTCTGACCTTTCTCCGGCCAGCCATAGCCACTCGAGTCAGACCTTTCACTCTCCTGCTTAGATCAATGGCTCTCAAGGCCTTTCTCGTCACTTGGGGTTCTTCTGAAACCCTAATCTCTAAGGTTCTTTCTATTTCTTTCAGATCTGCTTCAGATCTATGTTTGCTTTGAACTTCTAAGTATTTTTCTCAAAGTTTCTTTTAAAACTCTGCTTCCAAATCTCTTTATCTTTTCTGATTAGGTTTTTTTGTTAAGTTACTTCAAAACTTTCTCTGATTTTTGACATGTTTTGCTATGTTTGCTCGTATTGTTCTCCTTCCTGAGTCTGCATGATAAAAACCCTAATTTCTTCTAAGGTTTCTGAGTCCATTTGTTAGTATTTATTTTATTTACTTGTTTATCATCTATAGACTCGATTGGTGTTGAAAATCCTATTTTTTGGGTTTGTTCGAGTTCCTGAGACTATTTGTTTGTTTGATTTATTTGTTTAGCATCTTCTGGGTCTATTCGAGTTTCTGAAACTGCATGTGCAATTCATCTTTTTAATGTTGCTCGACTTGATTTGAAATTCCATTGTTTCAGCATCTCTTTTCTTTATGTGATTCTGGATTCTTACTATCTTTGAAACTCGACTATATCTTCAGAAGGGTTTTTCACTTTACCCTTTACATGTTTCTGATACTCTATCTTTTTCTCTACTACTAAGTCACTGAAGCTTGACCTACGTGACTATCAGGCTTTGAATGTTTGTTGTCTACTAAGTTTGTGCTATATTGCATGTTGTTTCCTTTTGCTAATAGTTTGGCCTCGCATATCTGGTGTTTGTGAACTCTATTTATATGCTAAGTTTCCCTATTTGATCTTCAATTCTGTGACTAATTTCAAACTTTTCTTTTGTGAAAGTCTTATTTCACTCTCCCGTTAAGGTTAATTGATTTATTTCCTTGTTTTACCTTACGGAATCCTTTCCAAAACATGTATATTCATGTATTTAGACTTAATCACTTATTCAATTGTTTTACCACTTCTTTTATGGCAATAATCAGTCTGCCTATAAATTGATTTCTTTCCTTCTTTTGAATCTGTCACTGCCCGTTAAGAAAGTGATCTGTTAATTAAAGGCAATCATGTGTGCAATTGATTCTGAATAGCAATTGTTTCCATGTTTGTAGCTTATTACTTCTCTTTTACTCATTTTCAAGAAGCTATAAATACCCTATACTTCTCCTCTTTCAAGACACGAACAATTTAAGTTCAGAACACATACTTACACTCAAAAAATTCTCTCACGCTTTACTGCTACTTGTGCTACTGTTTGTTTAGCAGGATGAAAGCCAAGGCTAGACATTGAAATCCTTCTTACTTTTCTTTACTACACTTTGCTTCTCGGACTGATATGTCCTAACTAATTTTCAGCATAAACAACAACATGTTTCTTTACTGTTTATTTCATTCTTGTTTGTCTCCCATTTGTATTTAACTAAGTTCCATTATTAAGCATGTTGTATTTTGCCTTTTTTGTTCTGAATTAATGTTTCGGTTAATTACTTATCATGTCTTGTGGAGTTTAAATCCCCATCCCCAACGTGTTTGGTATTTGTGGTTGGTTTGGGGCATGAGAACATTGAACATTATTGTCCATGATCCAAATTTGATCCCTCTGGGATCATAACCTCCACGTTTTCTCTAGTTGTTGCGTGTTCTGGTTGGCTTATAGGCATGTCAGCATCTTCTATTGATGTGCATGCCCAAGGCTGCCCTTTGCCTAAGTACATAAGCTCTTTGCAATGAATTCCCAGCCCCTGACACCCTTTTATGAAGTTATCAATTTTGTACTTTACTACACTACCTTTACCCCTCTCATTTACCCCCCTCAATTTTTAAATTCTATTCCTGCACTTCCACTATCTTCTTAGACTTAAGTTCTGCCCCTCTTGTGTAAGCCTTGCCTTGGAACCCATGAGTTCCCTCTGAACTTGGATACATAAGGGCTGGCCATTTTACACTGCACTAATCTCTATTTGGTTCTGCTAAACCTGGGTGTGAGCACTGCCCAGGGTCCCTCGAGACCCTTAGGGAACTCTGACACACCCAGGTCTGAGAAAGGCTATAAATAAGTGGTACTTGAGGCATTTTTCCATAACTCAGAGAGGAAGTCAGAATTAGGCTTCCTATGGTTGTACTTTCCTATATTTATGTATTTTTTCTTGATGTAATTTAGCAACTAGTCTATAATAATTTGTAACGAACATTTAGGGTTGCCTAGTGAAAAAGGGATGGGTAACTATGCATGATCAAGGGTAGAAAATATGCCTATTGGATTTGTGTTTTGAATGATTCAAGTCCGCACTTAAAAAGCATGCCTATAGGACAATTTTACATCCTGCATATTCAATTCTACACTTTAGATACCATGTCTATAGGGGTTCATTCAAACTTCGCACCTAGATAACCTGCCTATAGGACTTTACTTTAAATTCTTCACGTTTGTTACCACATAGACATCATGCTCTAGGATCTAAACGGCTATAAATAGATATCATGTTTATAATGTTTAAAATTAGCATAACACTAGATATCATGTCTATAGGAATTAGTAGCACTAGATATTATATTTATAGGAATTAAAAATCAGCAATACTAGATATCATGTCTATAGGAATTAAAACCACCAATAATGGATACCATCATTTGCAGAATTTGAAGCTAGTCTAATTTAAAAGTAGGCTATTCTGAACTAGTTTTTTTTTAAAGTAATTAACCCCCTGTTTAACATAGTTTAGCAAGCATGCCAATAGGATTTCAAACCGCTCATTTTTAGTTTGTTACTGCTTTGCCACATTTAGAATCTGTAATAACATGATCATATGATTCCACACTTAGGCAAATCTTAGGTAATAACAATAAATAAAGTTGAACACATTTTCGTTAATTAGTAATTGCTACAACCAGCAGGCAGGCCTCATTCGGACTTTTTATCTGAGTTATGTAATAAATTGTTTGCTTCAACAATTTAAACTCCCCTTTTGCCTTAACATTTTCAGACCATGCTTGTTGTTTAAGTCATGCTGTTGATTGCTTTGTTTGAGGAGGTATATGTGATCCTTAATTATTTATGTGCTTCCTCTGTTATTGTGTTGTCCTATATATTTTGTATGTCGCCTTAGATTTTTCACCTTTGAAACCTCAATTCAGCCTAATATCCCTCCCTTTTAGGAATAGTAGTCCTAAGTGCCTCCGGGACTGATAGAAAAGGGCGGGTAATAGCATGCAATAGTGGTCGAGACCAATCCACGCTTTAGTACCTTAACAGGGTGGGAAGGGTAGATATGGATATGATGACCGGTGTGCTAATACGACTTGTAGCCCATCTTTTGAGTAGTGATTACCGGATATTGCATGATGTGATCCATATTATGAATAAACCTAGGACCCCCTTCCCCTTTCGTTCTTTGTCTAAAAAAAATACTTTTTGACTCATTTTCAAAAATCAGCCTTTTAATAATTGCTCTATCATACTTTGTTTATTTCCAAGCATTTGTGTATCAAAAATCCCCTATTATTTGAGCCTTATCTGTTTACTTGTTAATTGCACCAAATTCGCAAAGAGTTGTCTGGCCGGGAACCACACTAGTAAATCCTGAGGGTACCTAACACCTTCCCCTTAGGATAATTTCAAGCCCTTACCCTATCTCTGGTTATCAAAAGCGTAGTTGTAATTGAACTTTGTAGGTGTCCTAATGCACCATAAATTATTAGGTGGCGACTCTTCAAATACAAAAAACCTAGTTCCCAAAAGGAGCGAGTTGCCCATACCTAAAATGTTATAAACCCAATTCTCCCGACGCGAGGAGTGAGAAAAGGAGGCGCGACAAGCCCCATTAATTACATCTTTATGTGATAGTCCTATTTCGCTTTTTGTTTGGCACTTAGTTTTCTCTTTTTAAAACAACATAGGTGAGTCTAGAACTTCCTTAAATATAGGTCCTAAACACCTCTAGGGCCACAGGCAAGGGACGGGTAGCGCACACATAGGATACGTATTCGATGCTGTTAGAATGATTTTTCTTTTCTGAATTAATATTGTGGTTAATTACTTATCATGGCTTGTGGACTTTAAATCCCCATCCTTAATGTGTTTGGTATCTGTGGTTGGTTTGGGGCATGACAATATTGAACATTGTTGTCCATTACCCAAATTTGATCCCCCTGGGATCATAACCTCCATGTTTTCTCTAGTTGTTGTGTGTTCTGGTTGGCTTATAGGCATGCCAGCATCTTCTATTGTTGTGCATGACCAAGACTGACCCTTGCTTAAGTACATAGGTTCTTTGCAATGAATTTCCAACTCCTTACCCCCTTTGTATTAAGTTATCGATTCTATATTTTACTATTCCTTCACTTCTACTATGTTCTTAGGCTTAAGTTCATCCCCTCTTGTGTGAGCCTTGTCTTGGGACCCATACTCCCTTTGAACTTGGACATATAATGGTTGGCCCTTCCAGACTGCACTAATCTCTATCCAGTTCTATTGAACCTGGGTGTAAGCACTGCCCGAGGTCCCTCGAGACCCTTAGAGAACTCTGACACACCCAGGTCTGAAAGGCTTTGAGCAAGTGGTACGTGAGGCATTTTGTTCCATAACTCAAAGAGGAAGTCAGAATCATGCTTCCTATTGTTGTACTTTTCTATTTTTATGTATTTTTTCTAGATGTAATTCAACAACTGGTCTGTAATAATTTGTAATGAACATTTGGAGTTGGCTAGTGAAAATGGGATGGTAACTATGCATACTCAAGGGTAGAAAACATCCCTATAGGATTTGTGTTTTGAATGATTCAATTTCGCACTTAGAAAACATGCCTATAGGACTTTTTTACATCCTACATGTTCAATTCTGCACTTTAGGCACCATGCCTATAGGGGTTCATTTAAAACCCTGTATATTCAAACTTCGCACCTAGATAACCTACCTATAGGACTTTACTTTAAATTCTGCACGTTTGTTACCACATAGACATCATGCTCTAAGATCTAAACGGATATAATGTTTATCACGTTTAAAATCAGTATAACACTAGATATCATGTCTATAGGAATCGGTAGCATTATATATCATATTTATAGGAATTAAAAATCAGCAACACTAGATATCATGTCTATAGGAATTAAAACCACCTATAATGGATACCATCATTTGCAGAATTTGAAGCTAGTCTAATTTAAAAGTAGGCTATTTTGAACCAGTTTTTTTATTTAAGTAACCCCCTATTTAATGTAGTTTAGCAAGCATGCCTATAGGATTTCAAGAAGCTCGTTTTTAGTTTGTTACTGCTTTGCCACATTCAGAATCTGTAATAGATACCATGCTCATAGGATTCTACAATTAGGCAAACCTTAGGTAATAACAATAAATAAAGCTTAACCCATTTTCGTTAATTAATAATTGCTATAACAAGCAGGCAGGCCTGATTCGGACTTCTTATCTGAGTTATGTAATAAATTGGTCTGCTCCAACAATTTAAACTCCTCTTTTGCCTTAACATTTTCTGACCATGCTTGTTGTTTAAGTCATGCTATTGATTGCTTTGTTTGAGGAAATATATGTGAGCCTTCATTATTTATGTGTTTCCCCTATTTTTGTGCTGTCCTATACATTTTGTATGTCACCTTAGATTTTTTACCTTTGAAATGCCAAGGCAGCCTAATACCCTTCCCATTTAGGAGTAGTAGTCCTAAGTGCCTTCGGGACAGATAGGAAAGGGCGGTTAATAGCATCCAATAGCGGTCGAGACCAATCCGCGCTTTAGTACCTTAATGGGGTGGGAAAGGTAGATATGTATATGATGACCGGTGTGGTAATACCATGTGTAGCCCCTCTTTTGAGGAGTTATTACCGGGTATTGCATTGATGTGATCCATATTATGAATAAACCTAGCACCCCCTTCCCCTTTCTTTCTCTGTCTTAAAAAAAACTTTTGACTCCAGTTCAAAAATCAGCCTTTTAATAATTGCTCTTTCATACTTTGTTTATTTCCAAGCATTTGTGTATTAAAAATCCCCTCTTATTTGAGCCTTATCTGTTTACTTGTTAATTGCACCAAATTCACAAAGAATTGTCTAGCCAGGAACCACACTAGTGGATCCTGAGGGGTGCCTAACATCTTCCCCTTAGGATAATTTCAAGCCCTTACCCTATCTCTAGTTATCAAAAGCGTAGTTGTAGTTGAACTTTGTGGGTGTCCTAATGTACCATAAATTATTTGGTGGCGACTCTTAAAAATTGCAAAACCCAGTTCCCAAAGGGAACGAGGTGCCCCATACCTAAAATGTCATAAACCTTATTCTCCTGCCCCGGGAAGGGAAAAAGGGGGCGCGGTAGCATGGCGTCTCTGCTGGGGATTTTTAGGCTTTTACCATTTCAAATAATTCTTGTGAATTTGTACCTCTCTCTATGTGCAATTATCTGTTTGATTTCTTTAAGCATTTAATTTCTTCTTTAGGAGCAAAACTTACATATTTTTCTTGTTTCCTTTCCTTTATTTCTTTAAATTATGAAACTGCTATATTTATCGCTTTCTTAATGTGCAAATACATGTCCACATGCCTTTAATTATTGCATAATCATGCTCAACATCATACTCTACTCATGCCAAAACAAATACTATAGCAACGCTTATAATGGGTGGTTGCGCTCTTCCTATGTCATTACCCCCTGAATTCGAAAAGGCATATTTGCGGTAAAACTAGCCGATCAGCGGTGCAGTCGATAGTTCCGAGCCTTCCCTCTTGAGTTGTTCGCTTAAGGATACCATTTTACAACCCCATATAAACCTTACTCCATTTAAATTATGCATGTATCATGGTCAAAACTGGCCGGATCAGTTATATTGTCCACATAATGATCCTTTAAGATAGCCCTATCCAAAGTCCACTGGGTTTCCCTAAACCCAAACGGACACCATCACATTCTGTGTATTTAGTTGGAGAACCAAATGCTTAATGCTAATTGTTGATGTTAAATAGTCAAGTCTGGTGGGGGATAGGGTCTAACCCTTCTGTTTTGCAGATAATGAGACACGAAATCCCAAGATTCGGCATGGTTACCAACATACACCCAAGACTGCTAAGCTGGTGGAAAGATCTTCACTCTAGTGATCAGACTCTCATCCAAAAATATCTAGGAAATCTACCTTCCCTCCTATAAATTCAAACCAACAACAAGATCATAGAAGCTGCCACATTGTTTTGGGATTGTGAAAGGGTTGTGTTCCACTTTGGGACATTGAGATGACACCCTTGCTAGAGGAAATAGGAGGATTGGTCGGTTTGGTGTGGGAGACTCCGGGTTTGCTAATGCCAGAGAACCACAAAGGTAGGGGCTTCCTAAAAATGATGGGTTTGAAGTAGAATCCAGAATTAACATACTTGAAGGATTCCTACATTCCTTTTGATTACTTGTATGAAAGGTACGGTCACAGCAAATCTTACCGTACTTACTCTAGCAAATTTTCCTCACATCTTTGGGGAACATCCACCGCAGAGTTTTTGTCTCCATGTTCTATTTCCTGAGTCTCACCAGGCTAGCTATGGTAACCAAAACCCTAATGGAAGGGATTGATGGGCAAGCATTCAGCATCGTACCCATAATTATTGCATACATATACCGAGCTTTGTAGAGGTGTCTGCAAGGAGAATAACACTTTGAAGGTTGCAATCTATTACTCCAACTCTGGCTTATGGAACATCTCAAGAGAGGCGAATATCGATAAGAAATCCGGCGTAGGGACTGGGATGATCACATCTCTTTCCATCACCCAAAGCGAATGAATTGTATCCCCGATATGTTTGCTAAGCCGGAGGATGCTAAAGGATGGGTCGAACTGTTTGATAATTTGACCGAGGAGCAAATTCAATGGATGTTCGAATGGTTTCCAACGGAGGAATTCATTGCCCGATCAAGAGACTCACCATTTATGATATTGATTGGTCTCAGGAGGACATACCCTTACGTCCTGCTTCAGGTTATGAGGCAAGCTAGTAGGAAGCAGGTTATACCTAGGGTCGACAAAGGGAAAAAATGCTAAAAGCAAAAATTCTAATTATTCACGCTCGAAAATAAAGTGTGGTACATGTATGTGCCATGTAAGATGTGGGTCATTTCTGTGCCGACTTCTAAGAGGATGATAGTCCTTACAAGTGCCAAGAAATACATATGTGGCACTACAAGTTCATAATGGGAAGAGATATCATCGAGTGAGACATTTACCTTGCTGGTTGTGCTCCTTTCTACTCGGGTTGGTTGGAAGACAACCATGATGGTCTGGGCCAACCGGGGTTTGCTCAAGGTCACAGGGTTATAGATTAAAGGGCCGAGGCATAGGTCAAATATAGCCAATTATGCAAGAGAATCCGGGAGTGCGAAAGTGAGCACTGCGAGATACAAGAATCTAATCAGAAGTTTATCGAGGAATGGAAGGACATGGCTGTCAGCGCCAACAAGCGACTAGGATACTTGGAGCGAGGCATAATGGAGTTAGAAAGAAAGTTTCTCCAAAGGGTCGAAGACTGCCAAAATGCTGAGGGAACCAAAGAGGGTATATGGCCAAGGCCTACCTATTCCTGGGACTTCACGAGTTGGGGAAGTTGTTTGATAGAGCAAAGGATGCCGAATCTGGGGAAGGTCCTTGCGCGACTAAAATAGATAGGAGTTTATCTTTTCGCTTTATAGAATGTAATAAGGCCAATGGCCATTAGTGATTTTCATTTCCTGTTTATTTAGTATCAATTAGGGACACGTCTATTTTATCAATAAAATGAGGCATTTAGCATTCCAAGTTCTCCAAATCAACTTGTCGCTAGGCCTACCTCGGCACAATGAAGCTCCCAAATTAGGACATGATTTACATTCCCGCATTATGTGTTTAAATACTGCAATACTTTTTATGATTCTCACTAACTTGGTTACCCTTTTGCTTTTTTACTTTTTGCTTTTATTCCCCTCCCCAAAGATTAGTTCGTGCACTCTGGCAACATCATCCTATTCCGCGAGATCAAGGGGCCCTCTACTCACTCATCCTCTTAGTCCTATCAAAAAGAAGAACAAAGACAAAAGGGAAGATTTGAACAACGTCAGAAAGGAGAATTCAACCGAACAGGTAGAGGTCACTAATGGTCATGGTACTCAGGTTCCTAAGGAAAATGTATCCCAGCTTGAACAGAAATTGCTAAAGTTCCAAGAAGAGCTCGACCAAGTTTGGAATCTGGCAAGTTTGCCATTCTCGCCCAGCACCCCAGATATCACCTTTCCCAATATTCAAAACCCTACACCACCCTAAAATATCCCGAAGCAACAGAATTATCCCGCACTGCATAATGTTCCACCAAAGACCCAATGCAACACTTTCCATACCACAAACAACACCCCATTGCTCCTCCCAGAACTCAAAAACCCCCACAAATGGCCACTTCCACACCCACCATAACACCCCTATCTACGTGGAGACTATGTCACTCTCTACCCAACCCGTCTTACGCCCACCTGATTCTGATGATAAAGATTTGTTCATCAGGAACCTAGCTGAAGAACTTAGAAAATTGACTAGCCGAATCCAGGGCGTTGAAGGAAACAAGGGAATTGAAGGGTTGAATTATGAAGATCTCTACATACAGACTGATGTCGAACTGCCAGAGGGTACAAACCTCCAAAGTTCGAGTGTTTGACAGTGCAGGTGATCCTAAGATCCATTTGAGGATGTATGTGACAATCTGGTTAGGGTAGGGAAAGACAAGAGAATCCGCATGAAGTTGTTTATGAGGAGCCTAAAAGGAGATGCGTTGTCTTGGTATACCAGCTAGGATCCAAAGAAATGGTCATGCTGGGTAGGCATGGAGTCTGATTTCATGGACAGGTTCAGGTTTAACATAGAGAATGCGTCGGATATGTTATACGTTCAAAATCTAAAGAAGAAGCCTACAGAAACATTTTGCGAGTATGCTACTTGCTAGAGATCCGAGGCTGCTAAGGTCAGACCTGCCTTAGAAGAGGAACAAATGAATAAATTCTTTGTTCGAGCCCAAGACCCGCAATATTATAAGTAACTAATGATGGTCGAAAGCCACATATTTTTGAACATTATCAAACTTGGGGAAAGAATTGAATAAGGCATCAAGAGCGGTATGGTTACAAACTTCGAGGCCTTGCAAGCTACAAATAAGGCCTTGCAACCTGGTGGTGGGTCCAAAAATAGGGACGTAGGAGCCGTGATGGTTGCACAAAGAACCAATTCTCCTATCAAGTAATAAACCTACCTGACACCTCCACTCATATATCAGCACACTCAAAACTACCAAGCACTCTCACCACTCGCCTACCAACCATCTCCACCTCCTATATATCAGCCTACTTCGCCCAGATATTCCCAACCCGCACATGTCTACCAAACTTACAATACTCAACCATCCCACTATCAGTCACCTCCTATCCGTCTAAACTTCCCTAGACCCCGACCAAATTTTGACCGCAGGCCTCCCAAACAATATACAGCCATTGCTGAACCCATTGACCAACTATATGAAAGACTCAAAGCCACCTGTTATGTCACCCTCATCCCTGCTACAACCCTTGAGAACCCTTTTCAGTGGGTTAACCAAACAAATCCTACGCATACCACTCCGGTATGAAACGGCACACCATCGATGAATGTCATTCCTTGAAAAACAAGATCCAGTCTCTGATCGATAATAAGGTTATTGTGGCAAAAGAACACGCCCCAAATGTCCGCAACAACCCTTTTCCAGACCATAAGGGCGGGGGTATTCACATGAATGAAGTGGAGAATGATTGAGATCCTAAGGGATCCATTGGTTTGATCACATAGGGAGATGATCCAAAGAAACCAATAGTTACTCTCAACCCCATAATGGTCCAGATCCAACCATCCGAGGTCACTGAGGTAGATGTGTCTATCCCTCTTAATTTGAAGCAACGCCATCAACCAAAGCACCAGCACCATTTGAAGTTGCAGTTTTTCCACCCAAAGAACATGTCCCATTCGAAGTAAAGGTGGCCGCACAAATCCTAGTGGCAATGTCTGTTATGTTGTCATTCCATACAAAAGCTATACCCTGGAATTACATAGCCGAGGCAAGGAGGAAAGGAAAGGTTAGGTTTGAAGAGACTATTGCAGTACATGGAATGAAAAGAACGGGGAGAGTCTATACCTCTGAGTACCTAGCTGAGTCCAGCAAGCAGGCCTCCAATTGGCCACCCATCATTGAGATAGGTCTAGATGACTTTTGGAGAAAGATACAAGCCAAAGAGTACTCGGTCATCGACCAACTGAACAAAACACCAATGCAGATATCCATCCTATCACTGCTGTAGAATTCCAAGATACAAAAATGCTCTGTTGAAGGTACTAAGTGAAGCCTACATGCCAAGCAACATCACCGGTGGGAAAATGGCCAACATGGTGGAATGGTATTAGAGAGCCACAAAATCACCTTTTGTGAGGACGATTTGCCACCTGAAGAGCTGGGTCACAACAGAGCCCTGCATATTACCGTGCAATGTGAGGACTATTTCAGCACCAGGATCCTAGTCGACGGGAGTTCCAGCCTTAATATCCATTCTCTAGTAACGCTCAAGAAGTTGGCAAAGGGCTGTATAAGACAAAAGAAGGTTCAATCAACGTAAAAGCTTTTGATGGGTCTTAGAGGTCCACCATCGGTGAGATTAGCTTGTGTTTGCAGATGGGACCAACATGGTTCAATGTTGATTTTTAAGTAATAGACGTGTCTGAATCCTATAACCTGCTGCTGGGGTGGCCATGGATTCATACTGCTAGGGCTGTAGCATCAACCCTGCACTAGGCGGTAAAATTTGAATGGAATCACCGGGAGGTGATCATTCACGGTGACGGTTGCTACCCCATATACAGTCGTCAGACCATTCGATTAATCGAAGGGAGAAGAAAGTTAGGCGGAGAGACCTATCACCACATCAAGCGGGTTAATGTTGTCAACAAAGACAAGTGGTGGGATAACAAGATCGAGAGTATATTGAATTGGAGTGGGTATAAGCCTGGCAAAGGACTCAATAAAAATCTCCAAGGAATAGCTAAACCCATAACACTCAAGAAACATGGAACCACTTTCGGCTTGGGATACGAATACAGTTGGGAAGAGTTCAACAATTGGTCGCCACCATGGCGTGGTCCTTACTACTCACTGGAGCAGACGATACCGCACTTAGAACAGATTTTCCTACAGGCTGACATCGTCTATGGGACGAACAAAGAAGAGGCACTCGCAGTAATGGAAAACTTGTTCTTAGAAGATAATGATATGGATTGCTATGTTATCATTCAGGAGGAAGGGGAGGAAGGCCCTTCCATACAGGCTGTAAGCAGAGGAGCACACCTCAATAACTGGACTATCAGAACAACCAGAGCCCGATGAGCCTCAGGGTAGCAAGGCTAAAACAAGCATCATGCACTATTTTTATTTACTAGTTGATTTTCTTTTCGCATTTTTATTCCCGCAATAAGATCTTCAATTTTCAAAACAATTATGAAATTTATCAAAAGAATTTTGACTTCTCTTATGAATCAACATTTATTATTATTATTCTCTTATTACTTTATTTATACAGCATTACTATTACTTATCTTGATGAATCCATGACTGTGACATACAATAAGGCAACACGACAAACAAATATTGATTCAGAGGAAGATGAAATACCAGAGGAAATTGTCAAAGAAGTAGAGAAATTTGAGAATAGACCTAAGTCCAACCTGGACGAGACAGAAATTGTTAACCTGGGAGATGCAAAAAATGTCAAGAAAACATGAATCAACATTCACTTATTGCCATCAGAAAAGAAGGAATACATTGTATTTCTCAGGGAATATGAGGACATATTCGCATGGTCATATGATGACATAACTGGTCTAAGTACATCCATTGTGGCTCAGAAACTATCAACTTATCCGACATGTCCGCCGATAAAGCAGAAGCTCAAAAAGTTCAAGCCGGATATGAGTTTGAAAATCAAGGAAGAAGTCACCAAGCAAGTCAAAGCTAAGGTCCTTAGGGTAGTGGAATACTGACATGGTTAGCCAACATCGTTCCAGTACCCAAGAAGGATGGAAGGTCAGAGTCTGTGTCGACTACCGGTATCTCAACCGGGCCAGTCCAAAAGATGACTTCCCTTTGCCAAATATACACATATTGATCGACAATTACGCGAAGCATGAGTTGCAATAATAAGTAGATTGTTTCAGAGGTTACCATCAGATATGGATGGATGAAGAAGATGCTGAGAAAATGGCTTTCATTATGCCGTAAGGAATGTATTGTCACAAGATGATGTCATTCGACCTAAAGAATGTAGGGACCACCTACATGAGGGACAGGACTACCATTTTACATTACATGATACACAAGGAGATAGAGGTATATGTGGATGACGTTATCATCAAGTCCAAGAAGGCCACTGATCATATGGAATATTTGAGGAAATTTTTCAACAGATTGCAGAGAAACAACCTGAAACTGAACCCCGCAAAATGTGTATTTGGGGTTCCCACTGCGAAGTTGCTTGGGTTTATTGTGAGCTGCCGAGGAATGGAAG
This sequence comes from Nicotiana glauca, assembly GCA_026770625.1. NCBI lineage: Eukaryota > Viridiplantae > Streptophyta > Magnoliopsida > Solanales > Solanaceae > Nicotiana > Nicotiana glauca. The sequence continues at coordinate 16,058 of MU670877.1, read as the reverse complement.
GACGTGATGAGTTTCTTGGGAAGACTCAACTACATCAACTGGTTCATATCATGGTCCACAGTCATCTGCAAGCCAATCTTTAAGATGTTGAAGAAGGATGCCGCTACCAAATGGACCGATGATTGTCAGAAGGCCTTCGACAAAATCAAGGAGTGCCTATCAACACCTCCAATCTTGGTCCCGCCTAAGCCGGGTATACCCCTATTACTCTACCTTGCGGTATTGGACAGAGCTTTTAGTTGCATTTTGAGGCAACATGATGAAATAGGAATAAAGGACAGGGCCATCTATTATCTCAGCAAAACGTTCACTCTGTATGAGGCCCGATATTCTCTTTTGGAGTGAACCTATTGTGCTTTGACTTGGGTCGCTCAGCAGCTAAGGCATTACTTCTGTGACTATACGACATATCTCATATCAAGGATGGATCCTTTAAAGTACATCTTTCATAAGCCCATGCTCACTGCAAGCTATCCAAGTGGAAAATCCTGTTGAGTGAGTTCGACATTGTCTACGTAACCCAGAAAGCGGTCAAGGGACAAGCCCTGGCTGGTCATCTCACTGAGAATCCCGTGGATGGAGAATACGAACCTCTAAAAACATATTTTCCTGATGAAGAAGTATCGTTTGTAGGAGAAGATATTGCAGAGTCTTATGATGGTTGGAGAAAGATTTTTGATAGAGCAGCAAACTTCAAAAGAGTTGGCATATGAGCAGTCTTGGTATCAGAAACTGGCCAGCATTATCCATTGTCTGCCAAGCTCAGGTTCCCCTGAACCAACAATATGGCCGAGTATGAAGCCTGCATATTATGAATCAAGATGATCATTGACATGAACATGTAAGAGTTGCTAGTGATCGGGGATTCAGATTTACTCGTACATCAGGTACGAGAAGAATGGGAAACTAATAACTCCAAGATATTCCCGTATCTGCATCATGTACAAGAATTGAGAAAGAGGTTCATAAAGACAGAATTCCTACATTTTCCCAGGATCCAGAATGAATTCGTCGATGCCTTGGCTACCCTTTCATCCATGATGCAGTATCCCTAGAAGAATTTCATTGATCCCATACCAGTGAAAATTCATAATCATCCAGCTTACTATGCCCATGTTGAGGAGGAAGCAGCCGGAAAACCTTGGTTCCATGATATCAAGGAATATTTGGCGAAAGGAGAATACCCCGGAGCTTGCCAATCATACTCAGAAGCGCACACTTTGGAGGTTTCTAACAACTTCTTTCATAGTGGAGGGATCCTGTATAGGAGGACTCCTGATTTGGAATTACTAAGGTGTGTCGACGCAAAAGAAGCATCCAAGCTGCTAGAGGATATTCATGCTAGGACCTGCGGTCCACATATGAATGATTTTTTTAGCACCCAAGATACTCTAGGCCGGTTACTTTTGGATGAATATGGAGACAGATTGCATCTAGTACGTCTGGAGATGCCATCGCTGTCAGATTCATGCTGATATGATAAAGGTGCCGCCAAATGAGCTCAATGCAACAAGCTCCCCTTGGCCAAATGAGCGCACTACTTCAAACGGGCACATGTTTATCCTAGTAGCCATTGATTATTTCACCAAGTGGGTCGAAGAAGTATCCTACAGAGCAGTGACTAAGAAAGTCGTGGCAGACTTTGTTCGCGCCCATATTGTTTGTCAATTCGATATCCCAGAATCGATCATCACTGATAATGGCTCCAATCTCAACAGTAACCTAATGAAAGGAATGTGTGAAACCTTCTGAATTAGCCACAAGAATTCCACAACTTGCGGTCCTCAAATGAATGAAGTTGTGGAAGCCGCCAATAAGAATATCAAGAAGATATTGAGGAAAATGATATAAAAGCACAAAAGTGGCACGAGAAGTTATCGTTTGCTTTATTGGTTTATCGCACCGCAGTCCGCACATCGAACGGGGCAACCCATATATGTTGGGTTTATGGTACAAAAGTCGTCATTCTCGTCAAAGTAGAAATTCCTTCTTTAAGGATCATATATGAGGCTGAACTTGATGATGCAGAATGGGTAAAAAGTCATTATGAGCAACTAGCTCTCATAGATGGAAAAAGGATGAACGCAGTTTGCCATGGTCAACTCTATCAGAATAGAATGTCCAGAGCCTTCAACAAAAAGGTGAAGCCAAGACAGTTCACACTGGGACAGCTGGTGTTAAAGAAAAATTTTCCGCATCAAGATTAAGCCTAAGGGAAGTTCTCTCCCAACTGGCAAGGTCCATACATGGTTCACCGTGTTCTAACACGAGGAGCCCTTATACTTGCATAAATGGACGAAGAAGTTTGGCCAAAGCCAATCAATTCAGATGCAGTCAAGCGCTACTATGTGTAATCTTTATGTTTTCCCTACATGATGTAAATTGAACTATGCCTGAATTGATTCCCGTTTAAGAGGGGATACGTAGGCAGCCCTATGGGTTCAGTCACATTTCAATAAAATTTTCATTTCCCACCAAAATTGGAAACTAGGGCAGAATCTTTAGGAGAACCCTTAAAATTCCGAAGCAATCTCAGCCGAATCATCGCAAGCAACAGTCAGAAATGTCTAACCCATTAAACTGGGGAAAAATTTTAAGGAGGGCCCTCGAAATTCTGTAGCAAGAGAGGTTGCAATGTCTCAAACCATGTCACAATCTTCAGTTCTTATAAAAACTATTTTAATTATACATTTATGTTGTATTTTTTTAAAAATCATGCATGTTTATTATTGAAAATTCTTTTTTTAGTAACGCTACCCCAATGATACATGCGGTATCGCCAGATCAAAGCCGAAAGAGTCAAGCAAAACTGGCGGGGGATACGAACTAACCTTCCCTTTTACAAAACTCATGATTTTTCTTTAGATGTAAACAATAGGATTATAAAATCATATTGTATACTCATAGGGTAGATCTTGTTCAAGAACACGATTCTTCGAACCATTGCACCAACCAATATTCGCTATCAGCACGCACCCGTAATATTTTGTGTGTCGCAACGTTCCCGGTAATCACCACGCCACAATCTACTATCAGCAAAGAAAACTCTACTGTCATTTGCTATTTTATCTCTTGCATAAGGCTACCATTCTGCCTTCCAAGGCTAAACATTGTCTCAATCTGCATTTCTGTATTGCCTAAGGCTACCATTGTGCCTTCCGAGAGTAAAGTTGTCTCCATCTGCATTTCTGCATTGCATAAGGCTACCATTCTACCTTCCGAGACTAAATGTTGTCTCCATCTGTATTTTTGCATTGCATAAGGCTACCATTCTGCCTTTCGAGATTAAACATCGCCTCCATCTGCATTTATGCATTGCATAAGGCTATCATTCTATCTTCTGAGACTAAACGCTATCTCCATCTGCATTTTTGCATTGCATAAGGTTACCATTCTACCTTTCGAGAATAAACGATGTGTCCATCCGCATATGCGTTGAATAAGGCTAATATTCTGCATTCTAACTTGCATAAGTCTACTATTCTACCTTCCAAGGTTAAGCTCTACCTCCACTGCATTTCATGGGCTAAAAGATCGCCTCATACTGCATCTGCATGGCTGAAAGATCGCCTCATACTGCATCTGCATGGCTGAAAGATCACCTCATACTGCATTGCATGGATGAAAGATCACCACATCTACATCTGTAAAGCTGAAAGATCACCGCATACCACATCATAGGCTGAAAGATTGCCTCTACTGCATCTCATGGGCTGAAAGATAGCCACATCTACATCTGCATGGCTGAAAGATCGCCACATCTGCATCTGTATGGCTGAAAGATTTCCTCATACTACATCTGCATGGCTGAAAGATCGCCTCATACTGCATTTCTTCATGGGCTGAAAGATCGCCACATACTGCACCCTTCATAGGCTAAAATATCGCCAACTTATCTAAAGGCATCATCGTTCAGAGGCACCATTATCATAGCCCGAGAACACCATGTCATGGCCTGAGGATCCCCTTCAATCTTTTGCATATCATTATTCAAAGGCATCATGATATAGAGGCATCATTTTTATAGCCCGAGAGCATCATCTCATAGCCTGCGAATCCTTTATTACACGCTTCATGGCCCAGGACGTCATGGTCTGAGGACGTCATCCTAACCGTCCGAACACAGCATTCATGGTCCAATAGGGAACTTGCATCATGTCTAATTTTATGCACAATATTTGCTTGTATTATCTATAATTGCAAGTAAACTAGCATGCAACAGCCATCCCGACAGGAGCCTGCTCCAGTTCCTGCATCCATATCAAACCTAAACATTACCGTAAACCGTCCACACACTCAACCAGCCTAAAATATTGCGTTCGTTCTTTGAAAATACCCCTCGGCATGCTCCATCGATGGATCCCAAACTACATATGGCCTGATTTCTGTAAAACCAAGGATATGTAGGCAACTCAAAAGCTAGGATGCGGCCTGAACCTCTCCCAAACCATTTCGATCGGTCAAAAATGGTCATCATATCTTTACCCGAAAACTCTTTCATCATTCCCGGGTAAAGAGGGGCAGCTGTTGATACCCAATTTTTCCCTAAATATTTTCAATAAGAAAAATATCTTCAAAATGGAATATATATGCATATATGCATATATCCAAGTACTTCATTACTTTTCCTTAATTTTAAAAGATTTTTTTTATTTATTTATTCTCCTACTTTAAACATAAAATTAAGTAATTGTTTCTAAAATTGTCATTTTTGGTGATTCCCTTATTGCACTTTTATATCTATACCAAATATAGCCAAGGGAATTTTTTATAAATTTATATAGTATTTTTAAAGCTAGATTTCATATAATTGCAATATTAGTCTCTTTTAAGATTTAATTGCATTTATGTTCATAAAATTAGGTCTGGTATTTTTAAATAATTAATTATGTATTATAAATCATTTTAGTATGATCAATTTATTTCAAAAAACTATTTTATTATTTTTTATAAATCAAATAGGAAAAATTGGCTATTTAAATGTTAGCCCCATCTTATTTCAATTATAGCCTGATTTTGAACCCAATTTGAAGCCCAATTACTCCGACCCAATTGCAATCTGAACTGACCCAAACCCTATTCTATTAAACTGCCCCCTTTACCTGTTCAATCCAGGTCACTGGTTACTCAGATCAACGACCAAAAATTCCCTTACCTAAATTAATTCCCAACTACCCCTAAACCCTATCATTCCTCACAAGACGCCGCATATGAATCCCCATCCTCTCTCAAATACTCTCTACACAACCTTTAAACCCTAGCCGCTGCCACCTTAATCTACCCTAATCTATGGCTTTCCATGTTCTCTTAAGACCCGTATCAGCCTCATATGGCTTTTATGTGTTCGTTGTTGTGGTCTCATGACCAGATTCTGAAGGGACTTGGTCCAGTCTTTGCTCGATGACCTTTCTCCGGTCATCTCTGACCTTTCTCCGGCCAGCCATGGCCAGTCGATTCATACCTTTGACTCTCCTGCTTCGATCAAAGGCTTTCAAGGCCTTTCTCATCACTTCGAGTTCTTCTGAAACCCTGATCTCTAAGGTTCTTTCGATTTCTTTCAGATCTGCTTCAGATCTAGGTTTTCTTTGAACTTCTAAGCATTTTTCTCGAAGTTTCTTTTAAAACTCTGCTTCCACAACTCTTTTTCTTTTCCGATTAGGTTTTTTTTTGTTAAGTTATTTTAAAACATTCTTTGATTTTTGACATGTTTTGCTATGCTTGCTCATATTGTTCTCCTCTCTGAGTTTGCATAATAAAAACCCTAATTTCTTCTAAGGTTTCTGGGTCCATTTGTTAGTATTTGTTTGATTTACTTGTTTATCATCTCTAGACTCAATTGGTGTTAAAAACCCTAATTTTTTTGGTTTATTCGAGTTCCTGAGACTATTTGTTTGTTTAATTTACTTGTTTAGCATCTATAAACTCGTTGGTGTTGAAAACCCTAATTTATTTTGGGTTCATTCAAGTCTATAAGTATTTGTGTAATCTGTTTGCTCATCAACTTTAAACTCGATTGGTTTCAAAACTCTAATTTCTTCGGGGTCTATTCGAGTTTCTAAAACTGCTTGTGCAATTCATCTATTTAAAGTTGCTCGAATTAATTTGAAATTCCTTTGTTTCATCATTTCTTTTCTTTATCTGATTCTGGGTTCTTACTATCTTTGAAACTCGGCTATGTCTTCAGAAGGGTTTTTCACTTTACCCTTTACATGCTTCTGATACTCTATGTTTTTCACTACTACTAAGTCACTGAAGCTTGACCTACGTGACTATCAGGCTTCGAATGTTTGTTGTCTACTAACTTTGTGCTATATCGCATGTTTTGTTTCCTTTTGCAAATAGTTTGGCCTCGAATGTCTGGTGTTTGTGCACTCTATTTATATGCTAAGTTTCCCTGTTTGATCTTCAATTCTTTGACTATTTCAAACTTTTCTTTTGTAAAAATCTGATTTCACTCGCCCGTTAAGGTTATTTGATTTCTTTCCTTGTTTTGCCTTACTAAATCCTTTCCAAACCAAGTATATTCCTGTATTTAGACTTAACCACTTATTCAATTTTTTTACTACTTCTTTTATGGCAATAATCAGTCTGCCTATAAATTGATTTCTTTCCTTATTTTGAATCTGTCACTGCCCGTTAAGAAAGTGATCTCTTAATTAAAGGCAATCATGCGTGTAATTGATTCTGAATAGCAAATTTTTCCATGTTTGTAGCTTATTACTTCTCTTTTACTCGTTTTCAAGAAGTTATAAATACCCTATACTTCCCCTCTTTCAAGACACGAACAATTTAAGTTGAGAACACACACTTACACTCAAAAAACTCTCTCATGCTTTACTGCTACTGTCTGTTTAGCAGGCTGAAAGACAAGGCTAGACTTTGAAATCCTTCTTACTTTTCTTTACTGCACTTTGCTTCTCGGACTGATATGTCCTAACTAATTTTCAGCATCAACAACAACATGTTTCTTTATTGTTTATTTCATTCTAGTTTGTCTCCTATTTGTATTTAACTAAGTTCCATTATTAAACATGTTGTATTTTGCCTTTTTTGTTCTGAATTAATGTTTCGGTTAATTACTTATCATGTCTTGTGGAGTTTAAATCCCCATCCCCAATGAGTTTGGTATTTGTGGTTGGTTTGGAGCATGAGAACATTGAACATTATTGTCCATGACCCAAATTTGATCCCTCTGGGATCATAACCTCCATGTTTTCTCTAGTTGTTGCGTGTTCTGGTTGGCTTATAGGCATGCTTGCATCTTCTATTGATATGCATTCCCAAGGTTGCCCCTTGCCTAAGTACATAGGCTCTTTGCAATGAATTCCCAACCCCTGACAACCTTTTATGCAGTTATCAATTTTGTATTTTACTACACTACCTTTACCCCCCTCAGTTTTTAAACTCTATTCCTGCACTTCCACTATCTTCTTAGACTTAAGTTCTGCCCCTCTTGTGTGAGCCTTGCCTTGGGACCCATGAGCTCCCTCTGAACTTGGATACATAAGGGCTGGCCCTTCTACACTGCATTAATCTCTATCTGGTTCTATTAAACCTAGGTGTGAGCACTGCCCGGGGTCCCTCGAGACCCTTAAGGAACTCTGACACACCCAGGTGTGAGAAAGGCTTTAAACAAGTGGTACTTGAGGCGTTTTTTCCATAACTCAGAGAGGAAGTCAGAATTAGGCTTCCTATGGTTGTACTTTGCTATTTTTATGTATTTTTTCTTGATGTAATTCAACAACTGGTCTGTAATAATTTGTAATGAACATTTAGGGTTGGCTAATGAAAAAGGGATGGGTAACTATGCATGCTCAAGGGTAGAAAATATGCCTATAGGATTTGTGTTTTGAACGATTCAATCCGCACTTAAAAAGCATGCCTATAGGACTGTTTTACATCCTGCCTGTTCAATTCTGCACTTTAGACACCATGCCTATAGGGGTTCATTTATAACCATGTATATTCAAACTTCGCACCTAGATAACCTGCTTGTAGGACTTTACTTTAAATTATGCACGTTTGTTACCACTTAGACATCATTCTCTAGGATCTAAACGGCTATAAACAGATATCATATTTATAACATTTAAAATCAGCATAACAATAGATATCATGTCTATAGGAATTAGTAGCACTAGATATCATGTTTATAGGAATTAAAAATCAGCAATACTAGATATCATGTCTATAGGAATTAAAACCACCAATAATGGATACCATCATTTGCAGAATTTGAAGCTAGTCTAATTTAAAAGTAGGCTATTCTGAACCAATTTTTTTTAAGTAATTAACCCCCTGTTTAACATAGTTTAGCAAGCATGCCTATAGGATTTCAAGCCGCTCATTTTTAGTTTGTTACTGCTTTGCCACATTTACAATCTGTAATACCCTGCTCATAGGATTCCACACTTAGGCAAACCTTAGGTAATAACAATAAATAAAGTTGAACACATTTTCGTTAATGAGTAATTGCTACAACAAGTAGGCAGTCCTGATTTAGACTTCTTATCTGAGTTATTTAATAAATTGGTCCACTTCAACAATTTAAACTCCCCTTTTGCCTTAACATTTTCAGATCATGCTTGTTGTTTAAGTCATCCTATTGATTGCTTTGTGTCACGACCCTAGTTCACCAATTGTGAACACGTCATGACGGCACCTAGTCTTCGCGATCAGGTAAGCCCAACACGTTGTGAAAGTAGTAACAATTTCGAAATTTATAATCAAATCTAAATAACATGAATAATGTATACAGTTGCCGTCTGGCACATACACTTTAATACCAAACTCTGAAGTAACCTCCAAGACCCGGAAACCCACGGTCAACACAGGCTATGAGAAATCTAACACTGCTCTAATCACCAGAATAGTCTAATACAAAGAAGGATCGAAATAACATCTAATAACTAGGGGTAAAATGAGAAGGAGACTTTGCGGATCTGCAGACGTAGCAGATGTATACCTCAAGTCCCCAATACGCTCCCTGACACCTAATGATAGTACGACTGCTCAGAAGCACCTGGATCTGCACATGAAAAACATGCGCAAAAGAGGCGTGAGTACACCACAGTAGTACTCAGTAAGTGCCAAGCCTAACCTCGGTTGGGTACTGACGAGGAAAGGTCAGGGCCCTACTGAGACAGAAATAATAAAATAACAAGATATTTACAGTATTGAAGTCTATGAGAACTAATGAACACAACTATGTGATAGGAAATATCAATGAAATATAGTACTGCAGAACAAAACAGAAACACAGAGTAAGTACAGCAAAATTTCAAGAATACCGACGAGGGCCTTCCAAGATACCGTCCTGTAGCCCTTTTCTCATATCAATATCAAGAATCTCCCGGGATACCGTCCCGCAATCAAATAAATAGTGTGCAAGGGGATCTCCCGGGATACCGTCCCGTAGTCCCAAAATAAAATGCATAGAGCCTTTTGTGCTGGGCCTCTTTTTCCTTCAATGCGATCGCACTACCCCCTTCTACGATCGCATAGCTCTGCCCCCCATTCTCCGCGATCGCAACCCCATCCCTGCGTTCGCATCGGCCATTTTCTGGGCCTTCACATTTTGTTCTACGTGATCGCATTCCTTTTCATGCGATCGCAATGAAGAAATACCTGGGCAGTATTAAATATTTTCAAAACGAGGGTTCCTCCATTTTTAACAAAACAAAAGCTAGAGAGCTCGGTTTTGGAAGATTTTTCGAGGGCTTTTTAGAGGCAACGATTGGGTTACGATTCCTTACTCCCTTATGATTAATACTCACTAATCTAACCTCAAATTCAACCTTAATTTCGGATTTCTAAATGAAAATTGGGGTAAAGTTCTTAGACCTAATTGTGAGGATTTGAGGGGGCATTTGACCTCCTATTTGGGAGATTTTTATATGGTTAGACTCGTGAGAGTACGAGGGTTCTGAAAATGTAAAAATTATTCGATTCCAAGATGTTGGCTAGAGGGGCATTTTGGTCATTTTTCCTATTTTTGCGCCCTAGTTTTGATTTTATTAGTGGAATCCGTTAATTGCAATATTGCAATTGGTTTGAATAGATTTGGGCCACTCGGAATCGGATACTCGTGGCAAGGGCATCGGTCCCTAATTGACTTCGCACCGGTTCGAGGTAAGTGGCTTGCCTAACCTTGTGTGGGGGACTTCGTCCCTTAGGATGTGATAATTGGAATTTGAGGTGACGAGCGCGTACTTAAGCAAATTGTTGAAACCCGGATTTTCACTTAATTACTTGATTTGGATTCTCTTTCATATTTGCCTTACTTTACTTGCTTTTACAGTCTGTGCTAGCGTAGAAGAGCCTGTTTAATTGATCCAAGCTGCCTAATTGTTTAAATTGTCTTAACTGTGATTATGTGGAGCATGTTAGGCCAGTATTCTTTGATGCCTTGTATTGTTGTACTTAAATTTCTGAATATTTCTCTGATGTTGGTTGCGCATTTACATTGGGACTACGGATGCAGTACTCCGGGAGCTCCCCCTTGTTTGTTTACTTTGGGACTACGGGTTCGATTCCCGCGAGATCCCCTTGTACTTTTATTTTGGGACTACGGGACGGTATCTCGGGAGATCCCCGTACATTTTATTTTGGGGCTACGGGACAGCATCCCGGGAGATCCCCCTGAACTTTTATTTTGGGACTACGGGACGGTATCCCGGAAGATCTCCTTGCACACTGTTGATTTGATTACGGGACGGTATCCCGGGAGATTCTTGATATTGATATGAGAAAAGGGCTACAGGACGGTATCTTGGAAGGCCTTGTCGGTATTCTTGAAATTTTGCTGTACTTACTCTGTGTTTCTGTTTTGTTCTGCAGTACAATATTTCATTGATATGTCCTATCACATAGTTGTGTTCATTAGTTCTCATAGACTTCAATACTGTAAATATCATGTTATTTTATTGTTTCTGTCTCAGTAGGGCCCTGACCTTTCCTCGTCACTACCCAACCGAGGTTAGGCTTGGCACTTACTGAGTACCGATGTAGTGTACACACGCCTCTTCTGCGCATGTTTTTCATGTGCAGATCCAGGAGCTTCTGAGCAGGCATACCATCAGTAGCTGTCAGGGAGCGTATTGGGGACTTGAGGTATACATCTGCTACGTCCGCAGATCCGCAAAGTCTCCTTCTCATTTTACCCCTAGTTATTAGATGTTATTTCGATCCTTCTTTGTATTAGACTATTCTGGTGATTAGAGCAGTGTTAGATTTCTCATAGCCTGTGTTGCCCGTGGGTTTTTGGGTCTTGGAGGTTACTTCAGAGCTTGGTATTAAAGTGTATGTGCCAGGCGACAACTGTATACATTATTCATGTTATTTAGTTTTGATTATAAATTTCAAAATTGTTACTACTTCCGCAACGTGTTAGGCTTACCTGGTCGCGAAGACTAGATGTCGTCATGATGCGTTCACAATTGGTGAACTAGGATCGTGACAAGTTGGTATCAGAGCTCTAGGTTCATAGAATTCACGGGATACAGGCCGGTTTATTAGAGTCTCGCTGATCGGTACGGAGACGTCTGTATTTATCTACGAGAGGCTATGTAACTGTTTAGGAAAAAAATCTTCATTTCTTTTGAATTCCTTGTTGTGCGATGTTTTGACACCAATTCTAAACTTCTGTCTTCTATTCTCTCACAGATGGTGAGGACACGTGCTACACGAGAGGACCAGGCACCCGCGCCCCCTGCTGCCGCCGTTAGAAGCCGGGGCCGGGGTCGGGGTAAAGGTCGAGGACACGCCCGAGGTGCAGCCACAGCACCCGCGTGCGCTGCCGCTGAGGTAACACCAGCAGATCCAGTTGGAGCACAGGTACCTGATACACCTACTATAGCCACTACTACTCCAGCGCTCCAGGAGACCCTGGCTCAGTTCATGAGCATGTACACTACTTTGGCTCAGGC
>MU670870.1:102412-125945 GCA_026770625.1 Nicotiana glauca | reverse complement strand
TCTTGATTATCAGTAGCCCGATTTTCTATCTTAAATTCTGGTTTTGACCAAATTATCATTTTTTGGTTAAACAAAACTACTCAACAATGATATGAACTACGACATAGACCTAACCTCAGATTCACCACTCCCACACCAAGCCCCTATGGATTTCCACTATGACACAGAGACTCAAAATCAAACACTAATCTCCTCTCAGGAGCACAACATCTCAGTCACTATTACAATAGAAGACAAACAAAGAATTTACTATCCCTGGAGGTACTCTCTAATCATTAAGCTACAAGAAAAAAGAATCACACATGATCTGTTGAAAAAGAAACTAATAGATCTTTGGAAACCAACAGAAAATTACTATATTGTCCGCTTTATTAGAGAGGAAAACATGTCTAATGTAATCCAAAAAGGTCCATGGTTCATATATAGCCACTTCCTCTCAGTCCAACGTTGGGCTCCAAACTTTGTAGCATCAAAAGCGACACAATCTTTCACCGCAATTTGGATTAGACTACCTCAACTTCCCACTGAGTTTTACGATAAGGAAATACTCCAAAAGGTGGGAAGCTCAATAGGAAGACTTCTGAAAGTGGATGCTTGTACGTCGGTAGCACTCCGTGGGAGATATGCTCAACTCTGTGTGGGACTGCCCCTAAAAAAACCTGTCACCCCTTTCCTTTTTATAGATTCTCACAAACAGCACATTCATTATGAAGGTGATAAACTGCTATGTACAACATGTGGTCACTTAGGCCATTCAACAACACAGTGCAACCAGACCATCCAAAAGCAGGAATCACACGTAAAGGAATTGGTAGCACCCCAGATTGGTCAAGAGAAGCTGGAAGGAATATGGAAAACAGTCCCATTCAACAAAGGTAAACAAAGGATTCCCACAAAGAGTGCTACAAAACAGTCGGAAAATAATCAAGAACCAGCTATTAACGTCAATATTTTTGAAGCCAAGTCAGGTAAATTTCTTTCCTCTCAAAAATTTTAGTTATAAACATAGAATTACTCAACATCAACTAACCAATAACTATAAATCTGTTCTTCCCACAAATTCTCCTAAAACCTCCAATAATTTTCACCTACTGGAACAAATCAATTTTGACGTTACCTACCCTAATCACACTAGTAACAACCCCAATAATGACATTAATAATATTAATAATAATATTCTTAGTAACAATAATAATAACAAAATCTTTATTAATAATAATAAGTCTCATAACATTAATAATGATTTTTCTAATAAAAATCTGGACAAAGTTAAGGGCCCGCTTTTTACCCTTAACACTCAATCTCCTACCCCTACATCTCTCCCCACCGCCCCCCCTCTCCTAATCAACCCCTAATACCAGCCATAATAGTTCCCTAGTACACAGTACCCCCCTCCAAATACAAGACCCTACCCCAGCCACATCCTACACTACCTTAACCAATTCCCTTCCTTTGCATGTAAATTCTGACAGCAACACCTGTCATGCACAAACCAAGCCAATGAACAAATGGCTATTGATATTCTCCACAACAATGCTCCCCATTCAAATCCACCCCTGGAGCACAAAATCTCCATTAAATACACGCAAAACTAGTCCGATTGCATGCAAGAAAATAATTCAATCATTGAAATCCTAGAAAATATTAACTCTCCTAGTGCTACTGTTCCCTCTTCCCTACTAAACTGTCCAAATATTAAAAAAGATGCCAAGGATCCCAATCTCAGTAAGAAGACATCATCGTCTCATTCAACTCCAACGAGTAACTGTCAACTCAAATATAAAACACAACTATCCTCAAAACCACCAGAACCAAAACACCCAACCAAGAAGGATCTTGCTCCAACCTCCCCTCCCTCAGAACCACCAGCCACTTTCATGGGTGGAGATGGGTCTACTAGGCCATGCAATCTCCTTCAACATCATATTGGAAGGAAGAGAGACAGTGATAGTGTTCCAAAATTTCCACTACATTACTCAACTGATCTCTGAAAGGGTCCGCATGGCGATGAACAACTACATCAACCAAGTTTGGTTGAACAACATCCTGACCCCCATAGCCCCAAACCTTAGTGTCAATCAAATCCAATCCATGAGGGGGGGATTGGAACATGCCACTGAACTATTTTCCAATCCAGAACCCCACTCCTGCAGTGGATCTCCCCTTCTTTACCTCGGAATTCCTAACAGACATCAACCGAGTGTTCACCCCTTGGAATGTACATGCAAATCAGTCCCCACCTCCAGTTGCACAACATGCACAAGCTATGCAAAACCCTCACTCTCAACAAACTCGAAATCAAATGGGGCAGGCAATGGAAGAAGAAGTAGATCCTGTAAACTTGATCGCTCAAAATGTGGTCGAGGATTCAAACCTAAATGAGCAAAAAATATTTCTATTTATGGAGAGGCAAGAGTAGAAACAAATTCTCTTCTGTCCAATGGCACTGTACAAGTGCACAATGGATATAAGACCTCCATCAGATCCTACCATAGGAAAACATGCAATGATCCTTGTTCCCTTCCAGAGGAGGAACCCCATTTTTCCATGAAGGATGAGGGAGAATGGAGACTTGAACAACCCAATGATAAACTTGAATAGATTGACCACTTTTATAATCTGGAACATAAGAGAGGGAAACAACGAAAATTTTAGGCTTAGCTTCAGAGATTTAATTGATACTCATCACCCTAGCATGGTTACTCTTCTAGAAACTAAGATGGACAGCTATCTCCCTCTCCTCAACTCGTTTGCTTAACAGATATGATAGAAATTCCTGTAGAGGGGCAGTCAGGAGGTATGGTTATTTTGTGGGATCACACAAAAGTTATGGTGCATAACTTTGTTCGCCGAAGTCAGGAAATTAGCGCTACTATTAAGGTATTTTCCATAAACAAAACTTGGAATTTTACTTCTATTTACGCTAGTACTGTTAGAAAAACTTAGAAATAATATGTGGAACAACTTGTTAGATTTGCATAATGCAATTAGAGGCCCTTGGGTGGTAGGGGGTGATTTTAATGATGTGTTAAGCTCGGAGGAAAAATTAGGAGGGAATAAAATTAGTCAAAGAAGAACCAAGGTTCTGTGGGATTTTATTAACACTTACAACCTAATAGATCTAGGTTTTAAAGGCCCTAAGTTTACTTGGATAAAAGGAAAAAAATAAAGGTCTCATTCTTGAAAGACTAGATAAGGTGTTTGCTAATAAGGAATGTATTGAACTATTTCCAGAAGCATCTATTACCCACCTTCCTAGGACTCACTCGGATCACAACCCCCTCTTGATTATTTGTAACCCAAAAAAATGCACCTCCTTTAAAAAACCTTTTCGAATAAAAACCTTTTGGTGTCGTCACCCGGATTTTATAAATCTAGTCAGAAAAAGTTGGGACAACTCTAACTATGTCCATAGCTCCCAAAACTTTAGAGATAGCATTATTTATTGGAGTAGGAAACATTTTGGAGATACTCACCTAAAGAAATTAAGGATAATTTCTAGACTTAATGGCATACAACACTCAAATAACTACCACTCAAATTCCTTTTTCCAGAATTTAGAGTCGAAACTTCAACAAGAATATAGAGAAATTCTTAAACTAGAAGATGAGTATTGGAAAATTAGAGCTAGAATGTCCTGGGTCCAAGAAGGAGACGCTAACACTAAATTCTTCCATATTAGTGAAACTGATAGGGCTAGGAGAAACAAAATCGTTTATTTAAAGACGAATCTGGAAATTGGATCAACGAACCAAGCAAAATCCTAGATCACACCCTTAATTACTTTGAGAATGCCTTCCAACACAGATCATTGTGCTACAAATTGGTCTTTTATAAAAAAAATCCTAAAAACTTCAACAATATTGGTCTATAAATCCTTGATGACCAATTATCTAAGGGTGAAGCTTATAAGGTAATTTTTTCCTTCAAGCCTTTAAATCTCCGGATCCAGATGGCATACATCTTTTTTTTACCAAAAATATTAGAACATTGTTGGCCAATCAGTCATAGATCTATCTACACAAGTATTCAATACTCAAACTTTTCCACTTGGTATCAACAATACATTCATTTGTCTGATCCCCAAAGTTCCCAATGCCAATAACCTCAAAAACTTTAGACCTATAGGTCTTTGTAATACCATTTACAAGATCATAACAAAAATCATTGCTAATCGAATTCAACCTTTCCTCAATCAAATCATTAGCCCCTTCCAGGCTAGTTTCTTAAAAGAGAGAAGGTCGTATGATAATGCTATCATAAATCAAGAATTGATATGCCAATTTAAAAAAAAGAAAGGGAAAAAGGGGCATATGATCCTTAAGTTGGATTTAGAAAAAGCCTTCGACAGATTAGAATGGTCCTTCATATACTTAACTCTCTCTCACTTCCAATTTTCGACCAATATTAAGAATCTCATAATAAACTGTATCAGCACTACTAACATTGCCATTTTGGTAAATGGTGTTACAACCTCTTTCTTTGCCCCAAGCAAGGGGATCAGACAAGGCTGCCCCCTATCTCCCTTTATATTCATTTTGTGTATGGAAATTCTATCTCGACTGATCTGCCATCAAGTAGATGTCAACCTTTGGGATCCTATTGGCCTAAGCAACCATAACACTAGTATATCCCACTTGTTCTTTGCAGATGATCTTACCCTTATACAAAAAGCTGATATGAAAAACCTCCATACTATTAAGAGTTGCCTTAATACTTTTTGCAATATGTTAGGACAAAAAATCAATAGGGAAAAATTCAAAATTTTGTTCTCTCAAAATTATCCTATTCTATTTGCTAAGAAAATTGCCTCAGGATTCAACATTAAGATTACCAATAAATTTTGTACCTACCTAGGATTTCCAATACTCAACAATGCTCCCAAAGCTTCAGATTACCAATTCATTATCGACAAAATGCGGGCTAAACTTTCCAATTGGAAAACATATTTTCTCAACATAGCAGGAAGGACTACCTTAACTCTTGCAACCCTCAATTCTATTCCAAACTACGTTATGCAATACACCTTGCTCCCCAAGAAAACCCTTAAACAAATTGATTAAATACAAAGAAATTTTATTTGGGGCACAACGTCTAATCAAAAAAAGCTCCACCTCATTAATTGGAACAATGTTACCAAACCTAAAGCCTTGGGAGGTCTAGGAATGAAAGATGTCCAATCAAAAAATAAAGTCTTACTCAATAGTCTATCTTGGAGATTACTTAATAACACTTCCTCCCCCTGGGCAAATCTCCTAATCCACAAATACTGCAATAAAAGCTTCAAACAATCCTCCTTCATATGAAAAAGTGTTCTTAATGGTTGGAAAACCTATAGCCAAGGAATTCAATGGCTCCATGGCAAAAACTCTAACCTTAACTGCTGGGAGACCCAATGGATCCCTCTACTTCTAACATTGAGATCCTGCATCGAAGGTCCTCTGAATCAAAATGAGGCTACTCTTCCTATCAAGAAACTATACCACAAAAGAAAATGGAATCTTGATAAAATCTCCTTTACTATTCCACCATCAATCGTGGATAAAGTCAATTCTATTGCCCTACCCCTTCAAAACCTTGATAAACCCCTTTGGAGACCCAGCCCTAATGGGTTATTCAATATAAAATCTTGCTATAATCTTCTGAATCACTGGGACATAGGAATTAATCATGACTTTGAGTGGATATGGAAAATGCATTGCCCTAATAAAATAAGATTCTTATTTTGGGAAATGCTTCACAATAAAATTCCTTGCCGATTATATCTCCACCATATTTGAATCAATATAAACCCTAAATGCCTTAGTTGCAAAGATCAAGAAGAAACCATCACTCACATCTTCCTCACATGTTGTAACGATCCGACCCGTCGTCTCATGTGTTGTTGCTCCGATTTCCCCTATCTTATGTTTCTCTATGCGTTATTATCAGTATTTGAGGTGATCGAGTCGATTTGGATTGGTTTTAGTAGGAAATGAGACACTTAGTCTCTTTAAGGAAGGTTTGTTTTAGAAAAGTCAAACGGATGTTTACTTATGTGTTAGAGGGCTCGAATTTGAATTCCGATGACTCGGTTAGCTTCGGAGGATGATTTGTGACTTAGGAGTGTGATCGAAAGTAATTTTGGAGATTCGGTGTAGAATTAGGCTTGAATTGGCGAAGTTAGTATTTTGGAGAATTCCGGTTGATAGGTGAGATTTTGATCCGAGGGTCGAAATGGAACTCCGAGAGTTGCTGTAGCTTCGTTGGGTGATTTTGGATATGTGTGCAAATTTTCAGGTCATTCGAACATCGTTTGGTCGGGTTTTTGATCGAATGCGCATTTCGGAAGTTTTGAAGAAATTTAGGCTTGAATCCGATGCAATTTGATGGTTTTAGTGTTGTTGGATATATTTTTATGATTGGAAAAAGTTTGAATAACGTTATAGGATGTATCGATATTTTTGGTTGAGGTCCCGGGGGCCTCGGGGTGATTTCGGATGGCTAACGGGAATTTTTGAAGTTGGAAAATGCTGCAGAAATGCAGCACTCAGTGCACATCAATTTTGTTCTATGCGATCGCATAGGTTTAGCTACAGTACCCAGGAATTTGTTCTATGCAATCGCATAGGTTTAGCTACAGTACCCAGGAATTTGTTCTATGCAATCGCATAGAGTTAGCTAAGTACCCGGAATTTTGTTCTATGCGATCGCAGGGCTCTAATGCGATCGCATCGGGTTAGCTATAGTACCCAGGAATTTGTTCTATGCAATCGCATAGGGTTAGCTACAGTGCCCAGGAATTTTGTTCTATGCGATTGCAAGGTACTAATGCGATCGCATAGTGTTAGCCACAGTACCCGGACATAATGTTAAAAACATTTCATCTGCGAACCCAACCCATTTTTCCACCATTTTTGGTCATTCTTGAGAGCTTTTGGACGGGAATTGAAGGGGTTTTGATAAGAAGTGATTGGAGGTAGGTCCTATGAACTAAATACATGATTTTATTGTGAAAGCATCCTTGAAATTCATGAAAATATAGCCAAATTATAAGAAATTAGGGCTTGAGATTGAAATTCTAAATTTGGGATTTGAAGGGCCATTTTTGGTCCGATTTGGGTGTTCCTGGTATGTACGGACTCGTGGCGAGATAAGGAATCCGTTGATGTTAATTTTATAATTTTTCGAGACGTGGGCCTGGGGCTCGGGTTTTGCAAATTTCATGAATTTCGATATTTTTCGATTGTTTTCTATTGGGTATTGTCCCATTTCCATATTGTCATGTATTCGCTCTGATTTTGGATAGATTTGACGCATGTGGAGGCCGGTTTGAGGGGCAAAGGCGTCGAGAGCTAGAGATTTCACCGATTCGAGGTGAGTAATACTTGTAAATGATATCCTGAGGGTTTGAAACCCCGGATTTGTACATCATAGTGCTGTATTGAGGTGACTTGCATGATGGATATGAGCGTGGGGTAGAGCACCGTTGGGGATTGTGACTTGGTGCGTCCGTGTATTTGACTGAAACTACTTGTATCATCATACTATGGCTGACTGCCATGTTTGGGCTTCGTGCCAACTATGTGAATCCTTCGGGGATTGATATTACTGTTTTAGCATATCTTGCATATCATTTGGTTTCAGTCCAAGGTTCTAAATACTGTTTTTGCAACTCAGTCATACTTCTAAGTTTTGAAAACTCAAATGATATTTTAAATGATATTTCGGGTCGAGAACAACTGTTTTACAAATTCTCAAGGGGCTTATGTTGATTTTTGGACTGAGCATGGATCGGGCTGCGTGTCGCAGCAGTGATTTGAAACAGTGGTAACAATGACACTGTATGATGTGATTTGAAACAGTGGTAACAATGACACAGTATGATGTGACTTGAAACAGTGGTAACAATGGCACTGTGGCATATGAATTGGTGAGGTAACAATGACTGACCAGGATTTGATTGATGCCACGAGATGGCTTGTTATTGCGCTTGGGCTGTAGGAACCCCTCCGGAGTCTGTACACACCCCCCAGTGATCGCAGTCGACGATAAATAAATGGAGCGAGCTGCACGTCGCAGCGGGTACTAGAGTGTACCGTCATATGCATTGCATTGCACTCATGCATTTGTTCTTATTTTGTAATGTTGTCATGACATTCAACACTCATATCATTGGCATCCATGCTACTTCTTGCATTGTTTACCAGATACCCTGGTGTTATTTGTTAATGGAGTGTTGTGCCCGAGAGGCTGATGTTGTACTTTGTGAGTTGGGAGTGAGCCCGCAGGGCTGATATTGTACTGAGAGGTTGATATTGAGCACGAGGGGGTAGATTTCTGATTATTTCTTACTTGTTGAAATTATTTTCGCAACTGTTGAAAAGGAATATTTTCAAAAGAGGTTTTAACTGAGCCCAGATGTTTTCTAAAAGATTTCACGGTTGTACTGTTCTTCTCAAAAGGGGTTGTACTGTTCTATATAGCATGATGGAGTGCCTTACGTGATTTCTTGCTTTCAACTATTATTTACTTTTATTACTCACTGAGTTGGAGTACTCACTTTACTCCCTGCACCTCGTGTGCAGTTGCAAGTATTGTTCCCCCTGGTAGTGGGTTATTAGCGGATTGAAGGCATTATTATTGAAGCTGAGCAAGGTGACCGCCAGCGTTCGCGACACCGAACTTTATCTTTTGAACTCTAGATTTTATTTTTGTATATATATATTATTGGCTATATAATGGTATTCAGTATCCTTTAGATGCTCGTGACTTGTGACACCCCGGTTAGGGTTGTGTTGGGTTGGATTTCCGCTATTTGGTATTATTAAACCATGTTGCACTATAATTGCGTTAAATAATTGTTTTTAAAGGATGAATTGGGTTGACTGGCTGGCCTTGTCTCCACGAGAGGCGCCATCACGATCGGGCATATAAATTTGGGTCGTGACAAGTTGGTATCAAAGCCTAGGTTACTAGGTCTCACGAGTCATGAGCAGGTTTAGTAAAGTCTCGCGGATCGGTACGGAGACGTCTGTATTTATCTTCGAGAGGCTGCAGAACCTTTAGGAAAAATTCACATTCTTGAATTTTTATCGTGCGTCATTGATTCGGCTTGAAAAGAAACTCTCGAAATTGCTTTCACGTGTTCGAACGAGTGCATGATCGTTCAGAATTTGATGTGCCTTGAGGGCTTGTAAATCTGCGATCGAGGGGCGAGACGTGATCTTTATGAGTATATATTGGGCTAGTCTAGAAGACTTGAGGCTGGATCTTTGCCTATGGCTTGAGCACCGAGGTGTTGATTGTGTGAGCAAGTGTTTTGAACCTATATATTTGGTATTGTCCCTATTGGTGGGAATGGAGGCTGGGTAGCTATGTGATGAGTATGTTAGTACTGCGGGATGTATCTGTGTAACTTGGAATGGTCGAGGAAGACTTGCTGGATGTAGGTGAACTACTAGGCATTTGAATTCCATCATGATTCAAGGTATAGCCCCGAGTTATGGGCGCGTGAAGAACTTTTTCATTTTTCCAGTTGAGAAAGAAGTAAATTTCATGTTGCAATATGAGTTCAGACTCAGAAAGACTAAGTGACTGTGTAATGTGTGGAAGGTATACAGAAATGTTAGATTGAGGCGAAGCAGGTGGGTTGTCTCCCGCAGAGTGTTCTGAAGTGGTGTGATCCTTATGTTGTCTGTTAGAAGATCTCATTTACAAACGAAATATACGTGTTGAGATTTAAATTTTTGGTTCGCTTAAGAGAGTGAGTTTAACTGTTGCGAGATTTCCAAAGAGTTATAGTACTAGATGAAATGTGTTTACACAAGATTACAGAGGATTTGAGTTTAATCTCACTATGGTACTAAGCCAGCAGTGGAGTATATGCGTTATGACTATTATGTGTTTTGATCTATGGCTTCGAGCCAAGTAGGGAAGGTTGCCGTTGGCTAGCTGATTGTACGATTACGCATTTTGTTGGTTCCGATTTAAGGCATATTGGCAAATCAGTCCTGGTTGCGGAAACTAGGCCGAGAATGGCACGAGCGAAGGAAAATTTTAACAAAGATGTCATGAGCTCGGATGAGTAGGAAAGAAGTTCGATTGCTAAGGTAAATTGGTATTGTCTTCAGCATCACCTGAGAATGGTGTTGCGCAAAAAGGGCTTTGCGCCTTGGTTAATGATTCTTGATCGCTTTTCAGTGTTAATGCGACCGCTAGTTTGGAGGTACGCCGTGTGATTTTTGAAATGGCTTGATAAATTGCTTATATGTTGAGAATCTGCATAGGAATGATGTTACCTGAGCAACTTGGCTCTTGACATTCAGATTGTATATCGCACCTCAGTTGTGTTTGAGTTTTGTAGTTTATAACGCTAAATATCCCTCAGGGATGATGTTATGCACTTAGCATGCTTATGACCGATATTCGATATTTTGTTATAATGAGCATATTTGGCTCGATGTGTACCTCCTTATGCGAGATCTATGTGTGGATCGGGTGGCACGCCACGACGGGTATGTTATCTGGATCGGGTTGTACGCCGCAACCGTGTGATATCGAGTATAGTTTTCTATATGCTATCTTTGTATGCCTTGCTTCCTGTTTTCCAAGGAAAGTTTGTATTAGCGCGTGGGATTTGTTAATTCCTTCCAGAGCTCGTTTTCTTTTGTATTGCGTTCGAATTGGTAGCCTATTGGCACATTGTTTGGTTCACATGTGCGACCTTGACCATGTCTGGGGTGGCTCATTGCCTGAGCAGTTCGTATTGGGTGAGATGAGATCATTGAATTCGAGATCAGTGCAATCTGAGCATATGAAGTAAATTAAGGGGCTAAAACCATTATTTGGTTCAGAACAAGGTGATAGTTCTTGCCAAGAGTATAGAACTAATGAATTATTGTTTTCGGTAGTAGTTATGAATGTATACAGATCTCATCAGTCGTGTCAGTATTGTAAGAATTTGAATAAACCTGTGTATGTCATGCAGAGCATGGGTTGTGTAATGATTCCTTCTAAGTGATTAGATAAATGATCTTCGGGTGATTAGGGAAAATCGTATTGCCAAGTGGAACTGATTTGACAAAAGTATATGTCTCAGAAAAAGGTAATGTGATTAAACTGATTATATTTCAGTAGTATTGCGGCATGTTCTTGTTGGGTCCACTGGTGGTATACGAGTTTGCTAGGTAGCACAGGTGAATATTGAGTATCTATCATAGAATGAATGAGTATCAAATGTGTGCGTGTAATACACGGTGGAAATTGGGATCAGGTATAGTGATTCGTGTGCTATATGGAGTTGGAGACTGGGAGTTCTCATGTTCAGGCTATGCAGTGGTTGTGGATTGTGGGTGTCGATACTATTTGGCGACTATTGGAATTTGGAGGCCCGAGTGGATCTTTCTTGTTGGTATGTTAGATTTTGGATATGATGTTGAGCTGTAGACTGGTTGTCTCAGTGTGGGTTATTCTAGACTACGGTGCTATGGACTATGTCAGAAAATGCCATGGGTTGTGTGGCGAGGTGCATCAGACTATGTTCTAGCAGAATGGTTTGTGTTCCAAAGACTAGCGGATGGCTGGGAAGGATTGCTTTTCATAATTGGGCCTTCGTGGTGGATATCAGTACAGAGGTTTCTACCATTGATTCAGTTCCGATATTGAGGGACTTTTTCAGATGCGTTCCTTGTGGCCAGGTATGTCGCCGGGCGAGATTGTGGATTTCGGTATTGATTTGGTGTCGGGCACCGCATCGTATGGCTCCGATAGGAGTCATAGTAGTGGAAGGAGCAGCTTTAGGCTTCTTGGTATTGAGTTCGTTGGTAGGCCGAGGTGGCTACGTGTTTCGCTTGAGTTGGCTTGGTTGGCCCCGAATTTTATTGATGAAGGATAGGCTGATTCAATCGTTATTGAGATTGTTAGTGATCTAATGAGACCTATGAGTTGCTTTCTGTGCTGTGAGACGTTATGATTTGTTGGATATGGACACATGTGGTGTGGTTCTATTGAGGATTTATAGAGAGAGTCGAGCGAGAAGAGTAATTGAGTGTTGCTCAGTAAATGGAGTATTGTTATGACTTATCGGGTTGCGTGTCGTATGTTATTTGGGTCACCATGGGTGTAATGAATTGCCTTGGTTTCAGACATCAAATTATGTGTGGCTGTTGATTTTGAGCGTAGCGACGTGAGATGTGTCAGGTGCAACAATGTTTTGGTAGGATCGCACATTGTAGCGAGGCTACGTGGAGTTATGACCTTTCGAGGTAGGTTTAGGTGTTCTATCTCTATGATGTGAGACGAGGTCTCAGCCTTGTGTTATGATGATACTGATGAACTTGAGTTACAGATCTTTCGTTTGAGTCATTTGTCATGATTTGAGTATGTTCAGACCGTTCCTCATTGGTACGTGTATTATGCAAGTTGTGGCTTAGGCCTGAGTTGAGGTGTCATATCACCACAGTGGTGTGTAGATTCGAGATGATCGTTGGAGTCATTAATGAATACGAACATATTTGATCTCAGCTGGTTAGAAGGATAATATCGGGGTTCAACCCAGAAATCTGTTGTGGTATTAGTCAAAATGGGAGTGGCTTCATGTATGGGTGATCTGAGGGATGGTTACGGTTTATCGCGTGTTTTATTTATCGTTGGCAGTATGCGAAAGTGATGGAATAAAACTTTAGCTAATAAGAGGTTTTCTATCGATATTTGGTTATTGTGGGCAACTGTTGTGAATAGAGGCCATTGTTTCGAGTGTTTGGATCATGTGGTATATCATATGGTTTCACCGGAAGTTGCAGGTATGGGTTATTACAGCTAGTTCGGGACTATTCAAAGTATAAGTGTGAGGTTTTGATCGTATTGATGGTTTCAGAAATGAAAAGGTAGCTCTGTGAATTATGGGCTAGACTAGATAGGGTAATTTCAGCTATGTTATGTTGTCGGGCCTATAAGAGATAGGGTGACGTGGGATCACTCCGGGTATATGCTTGGTAAGGTCATTTAGCTATTGGATGGCTTCTAGGACAACTCTAGGTACGCTCGAGGACGAGCATTTGTTTAAGTTGGGGAGGATGTGACGACCCGACCCGTCGTCTCATGTGTTGTTACTCTGATTTCCCCCATCTTATGTTTCTCTATACTTCATTATCAGTATTTGAGGTGATCGAGTCGATTTGGATTGGTTTTAGTAGGAAATGAGACACTTAGTCTCTTTAAGGAAGGTTTGTTTTAGAAAAGTCAAACAAATGTTGACTTATGTGTTAGAGGGCTCGGATTTGAATTCCGATGATTCGGTTAGCTTCGGGGGATGATTTGTGACTTAGGAGTGTGATCAGAAGTAATTTTGGAGGTCCGGTGTAGAATTAGGCTTGAATTGGCGAAGTTAGTATTTTGGCGAATTCCAATTGATAGGTGAGATTTTGATCCGAGGGTCGGAATGGAATTCCGAGAGTTGCTGTAGCTTTGTTGGGTGATTTTGGATGTGTGCAAATTTTCAGGTCATTCGGACATCGTTTGGTCGGGTTTTTGATCGAATGCGCATTTCGGAAGTTTTGAAGAAACTTAGGCTTGAATTCGATGTAATTTGATGGTTTTAGTGTTGTTGGATGTATTTTTATGATTGGAAAATGTTTGAATAACATTATAGGATGTACCGGTATTTTGGTTGAGTTTCCGGGTGCCTCGGGGTGATTTCGGATGGCTAACGGGAATTTTTGAAGTTGGAAAATGCTGCAGAAATGCAACAGTCAGTGCACATCAATTTTGTTCTATGCGATCGCAGGGCTCTAATGCGATCGCATAGATTTAGCTACAGTACCCAGGAATTTGTTCTATGCAATCGCATAGGTTTAGCTACAGTACCCAGGAATTTGTTCCATGCAATCGCATAGAGTTAGCTACAGTACCCGAAATTTTGTTCTATGCGATCGCAGGGCTCTAATGCAATCGCATCGGGTTAGCTACAGTGCCCAGGAATTTATTCTATGCAATCGCATAGGGTTAGCTACAGTGCCCAGAAATTTTGTTCTATGCGATCGCAAGGCACTAATGCGATCGCAAGGCACTAATGCGATCGCATAGTGTTAGCTACAGTACCCGGACAGAATGTTAAAAATATTTCATCCGCGAACCCAACCCATTTTCCATCTTTTGGTCATTCTTGAGAGCTTTTGGACGGGAATTGAAGGGGTTTTGACGGAAAGTGATTGGAGGTAAGTCCTATGAATTAAATACACGATTTTATTGTGAAATCATCCTTGAAATTCATGAAAATATAGCCAAATTATAAGAAATTAGGGTTTGAGATTGAAATTCTAAATTTGGGATTTGAAGGGCCATTTATGGTCCAATTTGGGTGTTCCTGGTTTGTACGGACTCGTGGCGAGATAAGGAATCCACTGATATTAATTTTATAATTTTTCGAGATGTGGGCCCGGGGCTCGGATTTTGCAAATTTCGTGAATTTCGATATTTTTTAATTGTTTTCGATTGGGTATTGTCCCATTTGCATATTGTGATGTATTAGCTTTGATTTTGGATAGATTTGACGCGCGTGGAGGCCGGTTTGAGGGGCAAAGGCCTCGAGAGCTAGAGATTTCACTGGTTCGAGGTGAGTAATAATTGTAAATGATATCCTGAGGGTTTGAAATCCCAAATTTGCACATCATAGTGCTGTATTGAGGTGACTTGCACGCTGGATATGAGCGTGGGGTAGAGAACCATTGGGGATTGTGACTTGGTCCGTCCCGGTTGTTGATTTTACCGTGTATTTGACTGAAACAACTTGTATCATCATACTGCTGACTGCCATGTTTGGGCTTCGTGCCAGCTATGTGAATCCTTCGGGGATTGATATTACTGTTTCAACATATCTTGCATATCATTTGGTTTCAGTCCAAGGTTATAAATACCATTTTTGCAACTCAGTCATACTTCTAAGTTTTGAAAACTCAAATGATATTTTAAATGATATTTCGGGTCGAGAACAACTGGTTTACAAATGCCCAAGGGGCTTATGTTGATTCTGGACTGAGCATGGATCGGGCTGCGCGCCGCAGCAGTGATTTTAAAACAGTGGTAACAATGACACTGTATGATGTGACTTGAAACAGTGGTAACAATGACACTGTATGATGTGACTTGAAACAGTGGTAACAATGACACTGTATGATGTGACTTGAAACAGTGGTAATAATGGCACTGTGGGATATGAATTGGTGAGGTAACAATGATTGACCAGGATTTGATTGATGCCACGAGATGGCTTGTTATTGCGCTTGGGCTGTAGGAGCCCCTCCGGAGTCTGTACATACCCCCAGTGAGCGTCGTCGATGATAAATAAATGGAGCGGGCTCCACCCCGTAGCGGGTAGTAGAGTGTACCGCATACGCATTGCATTGCACTCATGCATTTGTTCTTTTTTTGTAATGTTGTCATGACATTCAACACTCATATCATTGGCATCCATGCTACTTCTTGCACTATTTACCAGATACCCTGGTGTTATTTGTTAATGGAGTGTTGTGCCCGAGAGGCTGATATTGTACTTTGTGAGTTGGGAGTGAGCTCGCGGGGCTGATACTGTACTGAGAGGTTGATATGGAGCCCGAGGGGCAGATTTCTGATTATTTCTTACTTGTTGAAATTATTTTTGCAACTGTTGAAAAGGAATATTTTCAAAAGAGGTTTTAACTAAGCCCAGATATTTTCTAAAGGATTTCACGGTTTTACTGTTCTTCTTAATAGGGGTTGTACTGTTCTATATAGCATGATGGAGTGCCTTACGTGATTTCTTGCTTTCAGCTATTATTTACTTTTATTACTCACTGAGTTGGAGTACTCACTTTACTCCCTGTACCTCGCGTGCAGGTGCAGGTATTGTTCCCCACGGTAGCGGGTTAGTAGCGGATTGAAGGCATTATTATTGAAGCTGAGCAAGGTGACCGCTAGCTTTCGCGGCACCGGACTTCATCTTTTGAATCTAGATTTTATTTTTGTATATATATTATTGACCATATAATGGTATTCAGTCTCCTTTTAGATGCTCGTGATTTGTGACACCCCGGTTAGGGTTGTGTTGGGTTGGATTTCCGCTATTTGGTATTATTAAACCATGTTGCACTATAATTGCGTTAAATAATTATTTTTAAAGGATGAATTGGGTTGACTGGCTGGCCTTGTCTCCACGAGAGGCACCATCACGACCGGGTATGTAAATTTGGGTCGTGACAAGTTGGTATCAGAGCCTAGTTTACTAGGTCTCACGAGTCATGAGCAGGTTTAGTAGAGTCTCGCAGATCGGTACGGAGACGTCTGTATTTATCCTCGAGAGGCTGCAGAACCTTTAGGAAAACTTCACATTCTTGAATTCTTATAGTGCGTCTTTGATTCAGCTTGAAAAGAAACTCTTGAAATTCCTTCCACGTGTTCGAACGAGTGAATGATCGTTCAGAATTTGATGTGCCTTGAGGGATTGTAAATCCGCGATCGAGGGGCGAGACGTGATCTCTATGAGTATATATTGGTCTAGTCTAGAAGACTTGAGGCCAGATCTTTGCCTATGGCTTGAGCACCGAGGTGTTGATTGTGTGAGCAAGTGTTTTGAACCTATATATTTGGTATTGACCCTATTAGTGGGAATGGCGGCTGGGTAGCTACGTGATGAGTATGTTAGTACTGCGAGATATATCTGTGTAACTTGGAATGGTCGAGGAATACTTGCTGGATGTAGGTGAACTACTAGGCATTTGAATTCCATCATGATTCAAGGTATAGCCCCGAGTTATGGGCGCGTGAAGAACTTTTTCATGTTTCCAGTTGAGAAAGAAGTAAATTTCATGTTGCAATATGAGTTCAGACTCAGGAAGACTAAGTGACTGTGTAATGTGTGGAAGGTATATAGAAATGTTAGATTGAGGCGAAGCAGGTGGGTTGTCTCCCGCGGAGTGTTCTGAAGTGGTGTGATCCTTATGTTGTCTGTTAGAAGATCTCATTTACAAGCGAAATATACGTGTTGAGATTTAAATTTTTGGTTCGCTTAAGAGAGTGAGTTTAACTGTTGCGAGATTTCCAAAGAGTTACAGTACTAGATGAAATGTGTTTACACAAGCTTACAGAGGATTTGAGTTTAATCTCACTATGGTACTCAACCAGCAGTGGAGGATGTGCGTTATGACTATTATGTGTTTTGATATATGACTTCGAGCCAATTTGGGGAGGTTGCCGTTGGCAGATTTCTGATTATTTCTTACTTGTTGAAATTATTTTCGCAACTGTTGAAAAGAAATATTTTCAAAAGAGGTTTTAAATGAGCCTAGATGTTTTCTAAAGGATTTCACTGTTTTACTGTTCTTCTCAAAAGGGGGTTGTACTGTTTTATATAGCATGATGGAGTGCCTTACGTGATTTCTTGCTTTTAGCTATTATTTACTTTTATTACTCACTGAGTTGGAGTACTCACTTTACTCCCTGCACCTCGCGTGCAGTTGCAGGTATTGTTCCCCCCGATAGCGGGTTATTAGCGGATTGAAGGCATTATTATTGAAGGTGAGCAAGGTGACCGCCAGTGTTCGCGGCACCGTACTTCATCTTTTGAATTCTAGATTTTATTTTTGTATATATATTATCCGCCATATAATGGTGTTCAGTCTCCTTTAGATGCTCGTGACTTGTGACACCCCGATTACGGTTGTGCTGGGTTGGATTTTCGCATATTTTTATATATGTTTCCGCTATTTGGTATTATTAAATCATGTTGCACTATAATTACATTAAATAATTATTTTTAAAGGATGAATTGAGTTTATTGGCTTGCCTTGTCTCCACGAGAGGCGCCATCACGATCGGGTATGTAAATTTGGATTGTGACACATGTCCTATTGTATCGGGCATATGGAGACAACTTCATACTACTAACTTAATCACTAATAAGGACAATCATTGGCTAATCAAGCTAAGGGACAAAAACATCAACTCCATTCCCCTAAAAATTCCTTGGAGTAATCTTCTACCTTTCCTTCTATGGGAATCTGGATCAATAGAAACAACAACAATGTCAATAACACCCACTACCCCCCGCACATGAAAGATATTTGCAATCTGGCATTTGAATTCATATTTTTTAACTCCACTGGCTCAACACCCGTGGATAAATCCATAATTGACATAAAATAGTACCCCCTCAACGCGACTGGTACAAACTTAACACGGATGGGGCCTTCAAACACGAAGGAAACAAATCTGGTATTGGAGGAGTCTTCAGAAACTATAAGGGAAAATGGATATTAGGGTTTCAAAAAATAGACAATGCTCTTTCCTCTCTACACTCAGAACTCCAGGCAATACATGAAGGCATAAGAATAGCAATGCAATACGACTTGTCTCCATTAGAAATAGAAATAGATTCCACTGAAGCCATCCATGCACTAAACAAAGACTACCTTGTCATGACTAATACTGTTCATTCATATAGGTTATTGATGCTACAACAGAAGGACCTGTTCCTACGGCATAACTTCCGTGAAGGAAATCAAGTAGCACACCTTTTGGCAACAGGTGCATGCAAAGATACCTTTTGGCAACCATGCAAGGAGACAGCTAAACCACATCCAACTCCGCCTCTTTTTGTAACCTCACAGCTAGCAAAGGATCTGCATGCTGCTCACCACAAGAAGAGACTAGACATTGTGGCATGTAATAGTCTAAAACTTCTAGGAAACCTAAATGTCACAAATATTGGCTCGCCAGTGACAAGTTTTACTTTCAAAGTGTATGTACCAAGAACAATTTGTAGTCTTTATATAATATAACTATCCATATTATAAAAAAAAAAACACCTCTTACCTTGGAATTTTTGGATAATCTTATAAAAAATAAAGTGATATATAATTCACAAAAAAAGGATCTCGAAAGTGGAGCCGGATCGGGGTCATGATACTTTTGTTTCATTTCGGGTCGGGTACATTTTTAACTTGTACTATATTATCCAAAAGTAATGTCCCCTCGCGAGAGCCACTTTCATCAAAGAGGAGAGTTCTCAATCTTCAACCGTACCTCCATTCAAGTAAGTTTATTTCTCTCTTTTTAATCTACATATTAATGCATAATGCTTAATATCCAAAAATACATTTGTGATTTGTGTAACTGGTACTCACATATAGCCTTGCTGTTAATCTCTGATCTATAATGAAAATTTGGAACGAAAATCAGATAATATGTTAATGAGCACATTGCAGAAGGATATCAGACACCTTAAATTAGAGACCCTTTTCTATATTCTTCTTGATTTCATCTTTGCTTTACACCTCTAATTGTATGAGGAAAGATTGACAGTCAAGTCTTAATGTAATATTTAATAAAAATGTAATATTTCAAGTATGAATCTTGGATTGAGAATCAGATAATTTGGGAATTGATTAAATTATAAATGGAACACAGACACCTTAAATTAGAGACCCTTTTTGATACTCTTCTTGTTGGATCAAAGCATGTCAAAATTTGGTACTCAAGTTGTAATCTCTAGAGTATGGATGTTCCCAAGACTTCATTTTTCTCTCCTTAGCAAAGCAAATCCAAATTTGGTGTTTTTTTGCTCCAATGGTACACCAAATCTTGTACCATTATAGTGCATGCTATTCATCACACCAAATTTTATTTATTATTATTATTTTATTCAAAATAGAGGCGAAAGTTGAATGTTTATGTGGTACTTAAATTAAATTTGACTATGATGTAATATTTATTTAATTATCTTTTATCAATTATTTCACTTTTAGTTGATTTATCCTTTAAAATAATTTTATATAAATGATTATATAAGTGGTGAATGTGAATTATATATAATGAATATGGAAAAAAGAAAAAAGATAGTATTTGCTTAAAGGAAATAAAAAATGAAATTTAAATAGAAGATAATAATATAATGTAGAAGAGAGAGAAGAAATATTATAAAAAATGGTGTAATGGTTGGAATAAATTTGGTGTTACACCATTTTAGTGTGAAATTTGGTGTTAGAGTTGGAGATGGTCTTAGTTGTTGAATTAGGCTGGGTTCAGTTTTTCTTAAACTCATATTCTTTTTTACTGTATTTTGTAGTATCTTCTCTCTTTACAACCCTGTGCACTAAGCTCCTGCTATGCACGGGTCCAGGAAAGGGCCGAACCACAAGAATCTATTGAACCTTACCATGCATTTCTACAAGAGGCTGTTCCCACGGCTCGAACCTGTGACCTTGTAGTATAAGGTCAGATAATATGGGAACGTGTAATTTGCGTCTCTCTTGGATGAGGAGCCTCTATTTAAAACTCTTCTTGTTTCCATCTTTGCTTTACAATCTCAATTGTAGGAGAGAGATTTTTATATCTGGCAATCTAGTGTAGTGTAATTTTTGAAGTATGATTGTCCCCAAAACTTGATTTTCCTCCTTATCTGGGTATAATTGTTGGGTTAGGTCAGTTGATTAAAAAACATGAGTGTCAAGTTTAGGTGTCATAAAAGACAACAAATCAGTTGGCTTTTACTGGGCATTCTTTTCTGAACGAGTTAAAAAGAAAGAGTGACATATAAAATGAAACCGAGAGCGTATGCTGTGATCTACCTGATTAGTAAATCTTTAGTAAAAGAGAAAGTATCCATACCTCCCTTAACCCTCAGGGGTTGGCCTGGTGGCAATTGACTTGAGCCTTGGGCCTTGGGGTTTGCTCCCTTTCAAGGTCTCAAGTTCGAAACCCACTGGGTGCAAACAATTTCTGAGGGCCATCGGATTGGTTAAAACCTGAATTAACCGTGGTGCACTTGCGGGAAACTCCTTGCCGAGGGCCTGTGCACCCCCGGGATTAGTCGGGTCTCGAAGAGACTCGGACACCCGGTGCTAAATAAAAAAAAAAAGTATCCATACCTCCCTTGTACCATTTATAATTGTGTTATTTGATGGCTCAAGAAAATCGTTCTATGGTTGCTTTCGCGTTCCCCTTCTCATGATAGGTACAGTCTACCTGGATTTTGAAGTACCTCATCAAAAAAATACTTTGGAATTTTTGAAGTAAACTTATAAAACCTCTCTCATCGATACAAGACTCTCTTCTTAGTCTCGTTTGAGGCTGCGAGATATCATTTTGACAAAATTCTTTTCTTTCTTACCACTTCGTAAGCTCCTTTTTATTTTTTATTTGCTTGTAAACTAAACTTGTATTACCGTGGACACAAGTGATTATGTTGTTTCCTATTTTACTATAAAAAACAAAAGACAGGGCCGTGCACTAAGCTCCCGCTATGCGCGGGCGTGGAAGGGTCGGACCACAAGGGTCTATTGTATGCTGTCTTACCCTGCATTTATGCAAGAGGATGTTTCCGTGGATTGAACCCATGACCTCTTGGTCACATTGGCAACAATGTTACCAGTTACGCCAAGGCTCGCCTTCTTCCTATTTTACTCTAGTAATCATATTAAAGTCCATCTTTAAAACTGCACCAGTATACTTTTCTACATAGCATAATGCATCTTTGAATCATATTTTCATGCTGCAACAAACAGGTGCTTTGCTAATTGTTCCAAAGGTTTTGATGCTATCTGGATTCGTATGAATGAACGATTGCTCTGTGATTTACGTGAAAAATGAGGCGTAGCCTTGAGGTTTGGAGAATGGGCACTGTGAACTACTTGGAGGCGCTGAAGCTGCAAGAGAAGCTGGCATCTGATAGAAAAGCTCCTAAAATTTCTGATACCTTATTATCGCTACAACATCCGCCAACATATACCGTTGGCAAAAGACAAACAGTTCACAATCTACTCATTCTTGATTCTGAGCTCAAAGCTATAGGGGCAGAACTTCACTATACACAAAGAGGAGGTGACATTACTTATCATGGTCCTCATCAAGCAATATTGTATCCGATTATCTCGTTGAGAGATATCGGTTTGGGGGCTAGAAAGTACGTAGAAAAACTCGAGCTAACGATGATTGAATTAGCATCAATGTACGGCGTGAAAGCACAGACTGGACAAAGATGCGAAACAGGAGTTTGGGTTGATAATAGAAAGATTGGTGCGATTGGAGTACGGATTTCATCTGGGATTACATCTCACGGATTAGCATTCAATGTGAATCCAGATTTAAGTTACTTTAAGCATATTGTTCCTTGTGGAATTGCAGATAAAGATGTTACGTCGTTGAAAAAAGAGACAGATATAGAGCTTCCTGCAGAAGAGGTAATTCAGGAGCAGTTAATCTCTTGTTTTGTGAGTGTATTTGGGTACACTGATCTAAACTTTAAAAATAAGTTAAATCTGTAATAATTTGATAACTTAAATCTATGATTATTGAGATACTCAGATTCCCGGAGGAATATTCTTGTGTGAGACAAAGAGTCCAAGACACATACTAATGTGTGACAGTTGACCTATTTCGTAAGTTCCAATATATAATTTATGGAGTATCTCTTTTTGATGGTATTCTTTGTTACCGATGATCTGATTAAAAGCTGTAAAATCTTTGGTGCGTATTACCGATGGTTGCCCCATTTAACTTATACCCATTTTTTTAAAAATAAGTTTTAACTTGTACCCACTTTTTAAACAACTTCAGTCCCGTTTCTCCTCTTCCTTCTCCTCCTCAAAGTTTTATCTTTTCTTTTTCCAGAATTAAGGTTCATCCCTTTCTGCTTCTTCTTATTTCTCCAGTGAGTCCTATAAAATTTCAATCATTTTTTCCTTTTCGCCGAATCCTCAGCTGTAAAGGTTCTATCTTGGTTTTGCAACTTGAAACTTATGCACAATTTTGATGTGAAAATGGGACAAGAGAAATTAATTATTAATTTTATATTGTTGTTTGGTGAATTGGGTCTGGCTGAAATTGGAGATTTCAGTTGTCGATTGGATCGGTAATGTGTTGATGTTTCTCGGTTCATGTTAATGTTGCTTTAAGTTACTTCGTGTGGGTACAACATGCCTTCTAGAGCTGTAGAACTAAAGTTTGCCAGTTACAAACAAAATTTCAGCTCTAGAGCTGAAGTTCGCCAGTTACAAAAAAAAAAACTTCAGGTCTAGAGCTGAAGTTTGCCAGCTAAATATTCCTTTGCATATTTATATCTATGTGATTGTGTATTAATATTTATATCTTTGAACTGTATGTAGTAAATGAACACACATCAAATTTTTGGTGTATTGCTTTCTAAGTGTTGTGGTGATGAAGACAATGTTTGTTTCTCTTCAAATAATTTGTCCTATTTAGGTTTATTTTTTACTAAGAAACTTTTGTCAATTTATTAATTATTATAACTTATGATTATATGCTTATTGATGATATGCTATAATTACGTATTGTAGTCGATTATTACGCTCTAATTTACTGCACTTTAGTTGAGTTTGTGCTTTAATCGCTAGTGTTTTGCACTAACGGTGTGTTTTATGCCTTGTAGGAGTTATTTCGAGCTATATAGATGTTATGAAATGAATTCAAGTGATTTAGAGCTTTGAAGTCTGAGTAAAAGCTCAAGGAATTAAGCCGGGATCAGGTTCGGGGGTCAAATTTGATAATTAAGTACGAACGAAGA